>WAAB01021536.1:1625-18657 GCA_013389865.1 Piaya cayana | reverse complement strand
CTCATAAAATTCTAGCTACCTGCCAGCCCACCATGACTCTCTGGCTATGGGAGTAAATTAGCAGTAATCTTTTCTTTATTGTCTTGGAAAAATGGCACTTGAGAAGGTTTTAAGCCAGGCTCCGTGCATTCATTCACTAATTTTGCAAAGCTGGTTTAGCAGTAATCATCTATCCCTCAAAACAGCTTAGCCCCATAGTCAGGAGTGATGAATCAGAGCAGCAGAGTGGATTTGCTGTAATGAATCATACGCACAACAAATATACTGAGAAACAGCCTCCTCAGTCTATCTCCAGATCCACGTGTCTTGACTAACTTATTTCTTGCTTGGTTCTCAAGTCCTGAGTTGGCGGCAATTTCATTCAGCTTTATGTTGATGTTTGTCTCCATTGTGACCTACTGGATGTTGCTCCACAGCTGAACAGTTATAGCCCTTAAAACCATCCCCAAACTCTGAATCACAGCCATAACCCTGGATGTTCCATCTTTTCTCTCTGCATCCTCCTCCAAGGTTACACCCCACTGGAATGATACAAAAGTGCAAAAGAAATAGCATGAAGGTGTGCAAGCCTGGTTAAAATTAGGCACTTGCTGTTGCTCAAGTGGACGCTTTCTGATTTCAGAGGAACCAAAGAGAGCAAAGGGTAAAGGTTGGATCTGAATGATGAGAACACTAGAGTTCCAGATATCCAGCCTGTCCCTAGAAGTAAGCTGGCACCCACTGAACAAACACCTCTTCTTCATTCCCTTTATGCTGGGAGGTAGGATGGGAGATCCAAGGCTCCGTGCAATAGGATGCAGAGTCTCTGTACCCCTGGGTAGGGCAAAGCATCTCCTTGGATGCTTCTTTGTCTCTTGCTGGCAGGTTCAGCAAAGAAACCAAGGAGTAAATGGGCTCTGGAAAACTTCTCCTCCCAGCCAGACCTAAGGCCAGGCAGAGGAAGGTCCCTGTGCTGTAGCTTTCCTGGGGATAATAGGGAAATTCACTCTCCTAGGCTGTCAGTCTCGCACCTTTTTAACTGGCAGTGGACTCTCTTTAATAAGGAAGGGAGTAAAGCAATTTCTCATTTCGCTGATAACCTGCTCTCTGACTGAAAATAAAACCCCCAAATGGAAAATCCAGACATTAAAGCTTCAAGTCCAGTGAGTTGTGTTCAATTCAGCTAAATCGGTAAATTTCCTCATGGTAATTAAAGACACTAATTGATTTGTGAAAACATCTTCTGGATGGGAGCTGAACTTGTGGGATTTACAAGCCCTACTCCTAATCCCCAGATGCTCCAATCAGTCCACAGTTCGACAGAGGAGCAGAGAGCTGCTATGGATGAATGAGGAGAGACTAAGATTTCTTATTTCGTATCCTTTTAGGGAAATGCCATTGCATTTAATGACTGATTTCTCTCTTCCCGAGGCCATTTCTATCAGGCTTCTGAGAGCATTTGGGTCTTGCTTTCATGCTTTCCAGAATCAGGGCAAATGCTCCTCTTAGACACCTTCATGTGAACCCTCTGAATTCACCAAAGCAGCATCATTGGGGTGAAGAGGAAAAGGGATGACTAACGAGGAGGAAGGCTGTTTGATAGGGCAGGGACCATGGCTCGCTTTGTATTTCATCTCAGGAGGCAGCCCTGGGGCTTTCAGGTACGACAGTCAAACAAGCAGCACAGTCCTAAGCCAGCAAATACACGAATGTTGTGGGAACTGCTGCTTTCAAACCCAAGGGATATTCACTTCTCTAAGCGCGTTTATGGTATTAATGCTTGGGTTGAAAAGATCAGTGACTGGTCCTGGTGCCATGCAAAGCTATGGACCCAACCCAATGGGATCCACAACAGTCATGACCTGATACTGGAGATAAACTCAAGGCTGTAGTAATAAGGAAGAAANTTTGCTGTAATGAATCATACGCACAACAAATATACTGAGAAACAGCCTCCTCAGTCTATCTCCAGATCCACGTGTCTTGACTAACTTATTTCTTGCTTGGTTCTCAAGTCCTGAGTTGGCGGCAATTTCATTCAGCTTTATGTTGATGTTTGTCTCCATTGTGACCTACTGGATGTTGCTCCACAGCTGAACAGTTATAGCCCTTAAAACCATCCCCAAACTCTGAATCACAGCCATAACCCTGGATGTTCCATCTTTTCTCTCTGCATCCTCCTCCAAGGTTACACCCCACTGGAATGATACAAAAGTGCAAAAGAAATAGCATGAAGGTGTGCAAGCCTGGTTAAAATTAGGCACTTGCTGTTGCTCAAGTGGACGCTTTCTGATTTCAGAGGAACCAAAGAGAGCAAAGGGTAAAGGTTGGATCTGAATGATGAGAACACTAGAGTTCCAGATATCCAGCCTGTCCCTAGAAGTAAGCTGGCACCCACTGAACAAACACCTCTTCTTCATTCCCTTTATGCTGGGAGGTAGGATGGGAGATCCAAGGCTCCGTGCAATAGGATGCAGAGTCTCTGTACCCCTGGGTAGGGCAAAGCATCTCCTTGGATGCTTCTTTGTCTCTTGCTGGCAGGTTCAGCAAAGAAACCAAGGAGTAAATGGGGTCTGGAAAACTTCTCCTCCCAGCCAGACCTAAGGCCAGGCAGAGGAAGGTCCCTGTGCTGTAGCTTTCCTGGGGATAATAGGGAAATTCACTCTCCTAGGCTGTCAGTCTCGCACCTTTTTAACTGGCAGTGGACTCTCTTTAATAAGGAAGGGAGTAAAGCAATTTCTCATTTCGCTGATAACCTGCTCTCTGACTGAAAATAAAACCCCCAAATGGAAAATCCAGACATTAAAGCTTCAAGTCCAGTGAGTTGTGTTCAATTCAGCTAAATCGGTAAATTTCCTCATGGTAATTAAAGACACTAATTGATTTGTGAAAACATCTTCTGGATGGGAGCTGAACTTGTGGGATTTACAAGCCCTACTCCTAATCCCCAGATGCTCCAATCAGTCCACAGTTCGACAGAGGAGCAGAGAGCTGCTATGGATGAATGAGGAGAGACTAAGATTTCTTATTTCGTATCCTTTTAGGGAAATGCCATTGCATTTAATGACTGATTTCTCTCTTCCCGAGGCCATTTCTATCAGGCTTCTGAGAGCATTTGGGTCTTGCTTTCATGCTTTCCACAAATGCTCCTCTTAGACACCTTCATGTGAACTCTCTGAATTCACCAAAGCAGCATCATTGGGGTGAAGAGGAAAAGGGATGCCTAACAAGGAGGAAGGCTGTTTGATAGGGCAGGGACCATGGCTCGCTTTGTATTTCATCTCAGGAGGCAGCCCTGGGGCTTTCAGGTACGACAGTCAAACAAGCAGCACAGTCCTAAGCCAGCAAATACACGAAGGTTGTGGGAACTGCTGCTTTCAAACCCAAGGGATGTTCACTTCTCTAAGCACATTTATGGCGTTTGTGCTTGGGTTGAAAAGATCAGTGACTGGTCCTGGTGCCATGCAAAGCTATGGACCCAACCCAATGGGATCCACAACAGACATGACCTGATACTGGAGATAAACTTGAGACTAGTAATAAGGAAAAAAGCTTCAACACTAGGTTGGAGACATGTTGTACCTGCCTTTGTAACTAAACCATGAAATTTCCAAGGCAAACTTCTTGTCAGCATTGGCAACTGGATTTTCCTGCATTAATCCAGGGAGATTTTCTCTGCTAGTGATGATGATGTGCAGGATTATCTAGACTTGGAACACACAGGGTTTATTTGAAGTAAGGACCCTGTCCATCCCTAACTANCTGAAGACAGAAATAACTCCCAACCTCCCTCTGGCTTGTAAATTAAACAGATACAATTCTTGTTTGCCTTTGCATGAAAACCAGTAGCTATTGTCTTCTGTGTCTTCAGCTGAATTCCCAGTCACGGGTCACAACCACTTCTCATCCAGATCGGATCAGAACCCNTAGATTATGGAAATTTTTGTCCTAGTGGCGCACATGAAAAGCATGTAGATGTGGCACTTCAGGACATGGTTTGGTAGACATGGTGATGATGGGCTGGCAGTTTGACTTGATGATCTTAGAGCTCTTTTCAACTTTAATGATTCTATGACTCTATAAGCACGGACACACACTGAGCATCCAAGGTGTTACAATGAATGCACAACACACTGGTGGCCTGCTAAGTCCTCCAAAGAGTCAAGACCACCAGCACTTGTGGTTCTTGGGCNAATCACTAAACCATGCCCCTCAAAAATATTAAAGGAGGCTCATAAAATTCTAGCTACCTGCCAGCCCACCATGACTCTCTGGCTATGGGAGTAAATTAGCAGTAATCTTTTCTTTATTGTCTTGGAAAAATGGCACTTGAGAAGGTTTTAAGCCAGGCTCCGTGCATTCATTCACTAATTTTGCAAAGCTGGTTTAGCAGTAATCATCTATCCCTCAAAACAGCTTAGCCCCATAGTCAGGAGTGATGAATCAGAGCAGCAGAGTGGATTTGCTGTAATGAATCATACGCACAACAAATATACTGAGAAACAGCCTCCTCAGTCTATCTCCAGATCCACGTGTCTTGACTAACTTATTTCTTGCTTGGTTCTCAAGTCCTGAGTTGGCGGCAATTTCATTCAGCTTTATGTTGATGTTTGTCTCCATTGTGACCTACTGGATGTTGCTCCACAGCTGAACAGTTATAGCCCTTAAAACCATCCCCAAACTCTGAATCACAGCCATAACCCTGGATGTTCCATCTTTTCTCTCTGCATCCTCCTCCAAGGTTACACCCCACTGGAATGATACAAAAGTGCAAAAGAAATAGCATGAAGGTGTGCAAGCCTGGTTAAAATTAGGCACTTGCTGTTGCTCAAGTGGACGCTTTCTGATTTCAGAGGAACCAAAGAGAGCAAAGGGTAAAGGTTGGATCTGAATGATGAGAACACTAGAGTTCCAGATATCCAGCCTGTCCCTAGAAGTAAGCTGGCACCCACTGAACAAACACCTCTTCTTCATTCCCTTTATGCTGGGAGGTAGGATGGGAGATCCAAGGCTCCGTGCAATAGGATGCAGAGTCTCTGTACCCCTGGGTAGGGCAAAGCATCTCCTTGGATGCTTCTTTGTCTCTTGCTGGCAGGTTCAGCAAAGAAACCAAGGAGTAAATGGGGTCTGGAAAACTTCTCCTCCCAGCCAGACCTAAGGCCAGGCAGAGGAAGGTCCCTGTGCTGTAGCTTTCCTGGGGATAATAGGGAAATTCACTCTCCTAGGCTGTCAGTCTCGCACCTTTTTAACTGGCAGTGGACTCTCTTTAATAAGGAAGGGAGTAAAGCAATTTCTCATTTCGCTGATAACCTGCTCTCTGACTGAAAATAAAACCCCCAAATGGAAAATCCAGACATTAAAGCTTCAAGTCCAGTGAGTTGTGTTCAATTCAGCTAAATCGGTAAATTTCCTCATGGTAATTAAAGACACTAATTGATTTGTGAAAACATCTTCTGGATGGGAGCTGAACTTGTGGGATTTACAAGCCCTACTCCTAATCCCCAGATGCTCCAATCAGTCCACAGTTCGACAGAGGAGCAGAGAGCTGCTATGGATGAATGAGGAGAGACTAAGATTTCTTATTTCGTATCCTTTTAGGGAAATGCCATTGCATTTAATGACTGATTTCTCTCTTCCCGAGGCCATTTCTATCAGGCTTCTGAGAGCATTTGGGTCTTGCTTTCATGCTTTCCACAAATGCTCCTCTTAGACACCTTCATGTGAACTCTCTGAATTCACCAAAGCAGCATCATTGGGGTGAAGAGGAAAAGGGATGCCTAACAAGGAGGAAGGCTGTTTGATAGGGCAGGGACCATGGCTCGCTTTGTATTTCATCTCAGGAGGCAGCCCTGGGGCTTTCAGGTACGACAGTCAAACAAGCAGCACAGTCCTAAGCCAGCAAATACACGAAGGTTGTGGGAACTGCTGCTTTCAAACCCAAGGGATGTTCACTTCTCTAAGCACATTTATGGCGTTTGTGCTTGGGTTGAAAAGATCAGTGACTGGTCCTGGTGCCATGCAAAGCTATGGACCCAACCCAATGGGATCCACAACAGACATGACCTGATACTGGAGATAAACTTGAGACTAGTAATAAGGAAAAAAGCTTCAACACTAGGTTGGAGACATGTTGTACCTGCCTTTGTAACTAAACCATGAAATTTCCAAGGCAAACTTCTTGTCAGCATTGGCAACTGGATTTTCCTGCATTAATCCAGGGAGATTTTCTCTGCTAGTGATGATGATGTGCAGGATTATCTAGACTTGGAACACACAGGGTTTATTTGAAGTAAGGACCCTGTCCATCCCTAACTAGATTATGGAAATTTTTGTCCTAGTGGCGCACATGAAAAGCATGTAGATGTGGCACTTCAGGACATGGTTTGGTAGACATGGTGATGATGGGCTGGCAGTTTGACTTGATGATCTTAGAGCTCTTTTCAACTTTAATGATTCTATGACTCTATAAGCGCGGACACACACTGAGCATCCAAGGTGTTACAATGAATGCACAACACACTGGTGGCCTGCTAAGTCCTCCAAAGAGTCAAGACCACCAGCACTTGTGGTTCTTGGGCTCTAGGAAACAGCTCTGCAGAAATGTTTCTTAGTGAATATAGTGACTGGGAAGCACTTTCCCATATCAAGGATCAACACAAACACACCAATGCTGCTTCAGAAAAATAAAGGGAGGTGGTAGGAGGTGTCCATGCTTACCTGAAGATGCTCCACTCAGGCTCAATCCTCAGGATAGTTGGATCCTCCACATATTCATACTGCAACTCTTGATGTATCTTGGCTTTGTCCACTCTCACAGACACCTTTACCTTCTCAAAACCTTCATCTGAGGCAGTAGTGTTACAGACGATTTGTTTGGTGGATCTCCTGTGATAGGAAGCAAGTAAACATAAACCAGATGCTACCAGAAGGAAACCAATGGTGCCAGAAAGAGCCCAGCCAATTAATCCTCTGTCCTATGACCTTAACCTATGCACTGTGAAGTGGTGAAACACAGCACTATAGGAATATTCTGTAAGATGTGTGACACATTTATCTGAGGAAGTGACATTGGCTTCTCACTAGTTTAAATAAAACCACAAGGGCCATCAGATTCTCAGGTCTCAGAGTGAAAACTGAACTCCAAGGGAAGTGCAAACCAGACCTCTCTCCAGAAGTATTTCTGTGTGATTAAATGTTTGATGGATATTTCCTTCCTGCCTGCAGACATATGCAGCAGTAGCTCATAAAAGGAGGGGTTTGCACCTCAATTTTCCAGTCTGGGATAATAAAACTTACTTTGCATTAGGACTATAAACTTTGCTTAAGTGCAGTTTGCAGCATGCCTGGGTTTTTCGCGTGGAAGGTGCTAATATAATGGGAAGCATTTTATGGCTATACTGGAAGAGAACTCTGCATAAACCTTTACTTTTGGTCAGAGCTCAAAATAAGTCTGAAGTCTGAATTTTGCAGCAGTCCTTACTGTCCATAAACACCCAAAAATTCAGGCTCCAAAACACTTAATCTTTCCACTCCTGTGAGTTGTGATGTAGCCTTCTCTGATATTCCCAGAAAGGATAAACCAGGGGACATCCTTCCCTTGTGGTATAGATGCACTTTCACTGCATTGTCCAGGTACTCCCCAAAATCACCTGAAAGATGACACTAACTCCCTCCTAACTATCCCAGCCTCTTCAGAAAGCATCTCCAAGTGGCTATGGTTCCCACTTGGTCTTTTAAATCACAATTTCTGACATCACCCTCCTGAATTATAGATGCTAAATCACACCACTCTCTCAACAAGCAGCTAAACAGGAATCCTGTAACCAGATTAGGGAAGGGCATTGCCCCAAGACAGTGGCACCAGGTCTCCTGTAAATGAGTTATTCTCCTGCCAAGGATGGGCTGGGAGAAGAGTGCCAACTTCATCTTCAACCTCCACCAATATTGGCAGCAAGTTACATTGTGCTTGGTAGTTTTTTGCTGCAGGATCCCCTGGGAAAGGGATTCAGACTCATTCTCACAGGGCTCAGGGAACATTCAGCAGGTAACACTGACATTAAGCCACTCTGAACTGTAATTGAACCGGAGCCAACCCAGAGCTGAAATGTTGCAAATCATCTATTTCTTAGCATGACAGGGCTATTCTAGGATAAAAAGGAGGTGTTTTAATACTTAGAACTGGTGTTGTCAGATTTTCTTTGTCGCCGCTGCTAAAGCCAGGGATGTGAAAATGAATCTTTTAAAGTATGTGCTCCCAGAGCAAGTAGGAAGGTATGGGAGCATGGAGAATTGTAGTGAAATTTGACAAGGGGCCACGGAAAAAAGCACATCAAATACAAATCAAAACAATGAAATAAATCCTATTCTCCCACCCCAAAACATGCCTAGTAAGGTTGTGCACAGTGCAGAATGCACAAGTCCCATCGCTGAATAGATGCGACCACCAGCCAGACAAGACACATGAGGGACAGGGTGTCTGGGCTGAAGAAGTTTCTTGACTATAATTGCTCCTATCTTTCAGACTCAGGCACGTGCAGTACGAAGGACTCCTCTGTACCTGTAGAAGAGGCAGGGTTGTCGCCCGAAGTTCACGATGACATTGCTGCCCGCATTAAGGTTGTTGCCTGTTATTGTCACCTGGGTGCCACCTGACACTGGTCCCCGCTTTGGCTTGAGATCAGAGAGTGTCAGGGTCTGTAAAGACAAAAGGTAATGTTGAAAGCACAATAGAGGAGCATAAGGACCTTCCCTTACTTGTTTTAGAGTTGGAAAGAAGTAAGCACCATCAGAGGTAAATCACGTGTTAGCTGTACTTCAGAAGATGACTATATCTTCCAACCAACACAGAAGCCTAGAGTGATTCCACAGTCCTATCATAGACACCGGGCTTGAATGACAAGTTTTGTGTGATGACTTCAGACCTAATCCCAGTCTCTTCTCCTCACCCCTGTCATCCTAGGCCTGCCCTTGTACCTACTCAGAAATATTCTGCGCTTGCAAGGTCAGTTCCAGGAACTGAGCAGCTGGATCCATGATGTAGCTTCTCCACTGCTTGTCTGGCACAGCTCAGATGTCTTTTTGCCATCATGCAACACCACCTCTGCGAGATAAACTGGGTCTTGAACTGGCTGATTGGAAATTAACGGGGACTTCCCACTTTCAAACTGTGGAACTCACAAGTGGTGAAAATGGTCAAGTCTTTAAAAGATTACTCTGAACTCTATTGATCCCATGAGGGAACAGAACCAGCTGTAAATCTCCAGAGGTGCCTAAAACCTGCCTCTGTGCTCACAGGCTTTTTCCCTGGGAAGAAGAGGAGCTGTGGTTCAGCAAAGCATCTGAGCTCATGTCTTGCGTCTCTCGCATGCCCACTGCACAACCCATAACCCCAAATCTTTCTCTTTTTGTTATCAGACTTGGATGCCGAGACAGCCTAGTGTTTCCTGCACTGATACAGCACAGCAATGTTCATGTTGAGATGCACTCAAAAAATACTACAGCCACAAAAGAAGCACTGTCCAGATAAACACCATTTTTCCTTTTCCTGGCTGATTTTCCAAGGCTCTTTCTCCAAACATAATATGATGCTGTGCTAAATGTGTCAAAAAGGGGCACAATTCCTTTAGGGGCCCCAAATTTCAAACATCTTTTTTCTTACCCTCCTGATCTCCCTTCTTTCCCAAATTAAGATAAAATACTTGTACTCTGAAGGCACAGATCACCCTGTTACCACAATGCAGAGAGGAGACATCCATTTTCAGGGTGAAATTTGGAGTTATAGTTTATTCTTTCATTTGCATTTTAATAGAAAAACTTTCCACTCAGTCCCAAGTGAAAAGCTACTATATGCATTTAAATGAAGATTATTTTTTTTTCCCCTCTCTTCAAGAATGATGACACAAATGCTTGAAGTTCTGCTTAGCTCCTCTGAACGAGCAGGTACATCATGCAGTCACCTTATTGAGCTTTGGAGACCATTAATCCCTGTTTATAAAACCACCTGACACACACGATGGCTCCTGCTTTCCCACCCACAGAGCATTCCCTGTCCCGAACCCCCTCTGGCAAATCATTTTGAAAAACAGTGGCAAGATTTCCACTTTGCTTTTGTTCAAAGTGAAGCTACTGTGTGGAAAAAGAGCTGAACACGAAAATCAGACATACAGCTCTGTAGAAAAATCTGTTGTCAGAGCTGAACATGTCTTATGTTTAAACTTGACTGGGTTTGACATGACGGTTTGGAAGATGTTTTGCCTCAAGAAGTCCCTCACTTATTAATTGCTGAAGGTTAGGAGGAAATAGAATTAAAAAAAGATATTAAGAAACAAGAAATTACCTTTTTCTTACACTTTTTTTGGGTGGGGTATATTCTTTAGCAGCTATTATTGGGGTAAAAAATGCAGGAAGAGAACGTAGATGCAAAAGATACATTTCAGTATGCAACACTTCTCTCATTTTTGAGAACTGCTTCATGAAGTGATGGCAGCTCCTCTTTTATCTGTTATTGATGGCCATCCACACCAGTTCTGACTGGGATGGCCACTACTGGGAGATGATCTCCCATTGTAAAGGTTTGAGGCAAAAAAACCCTCCTTGTTGGGCACTCAAAACTTCACAGTGGAGTGCAATCTTTTCTCCTCCCCCAACCCCCTGCACGAGCCCAAGGGAGAGGGAGAAAAAAAAGGACCACTGAAAACAAGTAGATTATATATAATGTATTAACACTAATATGCAACTAAAATATCACATATACAATAATCAGAGAATAAGAGACCCCCAGAACATCCCCTGCCCCGTAGGGAAGCAATCAGAGATCCCCGAGGACTCCCCCCTGCCCCCAAAGGGAAGCAAGAATCCAAGAAAAGCAACAAGAAAGATAACAAGAGGAAATCAATCACTTTCCTTAAAGACAGCAGACCTCTGTGCCACCGAGGGGTCTACACAGCCCCAGACTCCCACACATGGCAAAGCCCGACAGCAGAGCAAAGCTCTCTGGCTCCGGAGGTGAGAGAGAGAGAGAGAGAAGGAAGAGGCAGGAAGAGGCAGTGTCTGACTCCCTGATCTTACATAGAAAAATCACATGGAATACTGGGAGATGTAGTTCTTCTTCAGCCACAACCTGGTTATTAAGGAGAGTCCAAAGAATTAAACCCATCACACCCATGTAGGAGAAAACGAATTGAGAGTGACCAGGTTGGTGCACATAGTCTACACAATAACACTGTAACAGCAGATGCTTTACAAACCAGAGAGGCGCATTTCAGTTAAAGAACCAAAGCCCTCGTCCCAATTCTTGATGGAGAGATAAGCCGGCCGTGCCCTTTCGAGGACCCTTGCAGACCAGATCTACATCAGTAACGCCCCTTGGCAAAGCGTTACTGCGTCTCATGCCAATCTTACAGGAAGGTTTGTGAATAAGCTTTCAAAGTTGTGATAAACCATTAATTATTCACAGCCTGTCTGCAGTAAAACTGCAGTAAAAAAAAAAAACCAACCCTCCAGACCGCTTACCATTTCCTTGAGGGTGAAATGTGATGGAAAATGCAAAGAGATTTATTGGATCTGTAACAGGCTGAAGTGGACAATGACAATAGGGGAAGGAGGCCAGGAAATACCCTCTACCTTCCTATGCTCCCCAGCCCTTTACTTTCCTCCAGTACTTCCCCCACACAGGCTGTCCGCAGAGAAGCTGTGATCAGAACTGTGTCTAAACTGACCTCATGGTACATGCCAAGACCTTGGTTCCCACTTAATTTCTCCTGCATGACTCAGATGCAACTTGTGCACCTGCGTTTCCTTTCTGTAGGTTCAGCATTAGCAGCAGGAGAGGAGAGATAATGGAATTATTGAATGTTTTGGCTCAGAAGGGACTTGAAAGATCATCCAGTTCCAACCCTCCTGGCATTGGCAAGGATGCCTTTCACTGGATCAGGTTGCTTGAACCCTCATCAAACCTGGCACTGAAAACCTCCAGAGATGGGGCAACCACAAATTCTCTGGGCAACGTGAGCCACACTCACAGGAAAATATTTCTTCCTGATATCTCACCTTAACCTCCCCTCTTTCAGCTTAAAAATGTTGCCTCTTGTCCTGTCCCTGCAATCCCTGATAAGGAGCTTGTCCCCAGCTTTCCTAGAGCCCAGGATAAAGTCAGAAAGATCTGTTGCAAAGACTCTCCTGGGACAAGGAGTTTAGGAGCAGATCCAGAAAAGATGCAATCAGAGGAGTCCACATCACCTGCACCGAGTCATAATATTCTCACTCAAAGTCAGAAGAAAGGTAAATTTGCTTTACCATATGAATTGAAAAGTGAAGGGGAAATCTGGAGGGGTGGAATGATCACAACAATAATCATAGCAACAAAATGAGTAAGGTTTTGGTTTTTTTTTAAAAAAAATCATTCTCTTTTAATCATCATAAATTTTATTTCAGCTTGCACCGAAAAGCTTTGTTTCCCTTTTGGCTTATTGAACCCCCTAAAGCAATTTGATCACAGATGAGTTTAAAACAAACCATCGACACTCTGAATTTACAAGTTAGGATTAGCAATGCAGAGAAGAACTGTTGTGGCATCTCTGAACTAAGCTACCACTTTTTAAAGCGTCTGAAATTAAATACTCTGTTGAGTTCAAAAAATGATCTCTTCTAGTTATTGCAAGAGAGGGGAAGGCGACAAATTTGACTGTATTTTCTTTAAACCTGTTGAAAATCAGTTTTCTAGAGCATTTACCATGCATCAGAAAGCAATATTTATCTCCTGTGCAACATTCCTTCCTAGTTTGCAAACACCTTTCTTCTCTTAAAGCTGCCACCCACTGCTGTAGGATGCCAAGATACGTTGTGATGCCTGCAACAGCATCTCTCCTGTCCTGGCAGAAGTATCAGAGGAAGCTAAGCTGTGCCAACAAACACAGCTCTCGCTATGAAAGCAACGGACATGAGAGAAGGCGTATGATTGGCGGGCTGGTGAGCATCTGTGTTTTTTTCTGTCTAGCACAAAGGTATCAAGGTATTCCGCAGAGAAAACCCTGTTGACTTCACGCTTATGCACAGCTGGGAGAGCTGGCAGCTGGAAAGCCAACAAGTGGAGGGAAAAGCTGTCACAGATGGACACGGATGATCAAAATTGGACAGCAATTCCAAGAGTAGCAAAGGTCACATGCTGAAGTGTGATGCCTTGGAAGAGACCTTCTGCCTGCCTAGTGGGGGTATCTTTCAAGGTGTTTTCCACCACCACAGCACCTGAGCAATATTAGGAAATACAGAGAACAGAGAAATCTCTGTAGCTCGAAGGAGAAATCCAAGATACTTGCTTTAATTACCAGTTCTCTTTACCATAAAAAACTGCTGGGCATGTGAATTATCTCAGAGAAGTCCCATTCCCTTACAGGAGTTGAGAGCTTTTGATGGGAACAAAGAGAGCCTCTCATCTCATATCTGCACAGATCTCCACAGATGAAGGCCAGGAAATGCTTGCATGTCCCCAGCAAGGGACCTTAGAGGAATGAGCAGGTCTCTTGGTCAAAGAGCATCGGCAGAAAGGGGGAGAGTGGAGCAAAACAAGTCAAGTGTGCAACATGTGTTGGGCTCTCTGCAGCTCTCCTATGGCAAAACAAAAGTCTGAGGCTCAACTCACCCCAGCAGTAGTGCAGAATTAGGCTGAGAGCCTCTCTGACTGCTTTTCCAGTGGATATCCCAGACAGATGGTGTAGCAAGCAAATTTCCCAGCCCCAGCAGCCTCTCTAAGAAAACAGAGCAATGCTGCTCTCCAAGCACCATCAGCACTCAGTGCTGACTCCAGGCAGTCTGCTAAAGGTGGCTGTTCACCAAAGGCATCCCTTTCCTTTTCTTCTTTGGTCATATCTAATATCTGAGGCTCAAGAATCTGCCTATTTTGGGAGAATAGCCTTCTGCAGGGAAATGAGTGGGAGTTGCATGTATGATGCCATTGTTCACCATCCTTAGGGTCTTTTGACTTCATCTCCAAATTCCTCATGGCCAAGTTCTCCCATCAAAGCACCTACCCTTCCCACTGCCAGATATGTGATGTAGTGCAGTGGCAGGAGGGAACCATGTAAAATAAACCAAGGTGTGGTATTTATGGCATCCAATCCCATGGACTCAGAGAGGAACCTCTTGGACTTAAGTTAGATGGTGTAAATGAGGCTTGAAAGAAACTGGGCTGAGGTGAAGGTAACAACACAAGAATTTCAGGGGTGTGCTTAACCACAGCCCTGAGACAGCAGATGTCTGCTGTCCTGAGCCCATCCCTTCAAGCATGAATCCTGAGGGGAGATCTCACCCTTAATCATGTGTGCAGGCATCGCTTGAGAAAACTACCTAAAGTTCAAGCTTGCTGGTGTCTATCATTTCACCATAGAGCACCAAAACCTGTTGCTCACTTGCACTGAACCCCAGTCATGCTCTACAGCTCACCCACAACCTGGCTGATGACCTGGTCCCTCCCGATCTCGTGCTGCTGGTGTGCAGCATCGCTTTTCCTGGGCACTCAGAAGACCACCTAATTCAAAAAATCCTTGAATTTCACATCTTGCAGAAATACCTGTCACTACTATGGTGACTCACTGTGGCTCAGTAAGTGGGAATTTTTGTCCTTACTAGCAGAAGGTAGGCACTGCCCAGCCAACACCAGCCCTTCGCGTACCCAGGCTGGGTGATGGGCAACTCTGCCACTGGTCCTAGAAATCACAGAGAAAGGAGGAGGCAGTGGGGAGAGGAGAGATGAAAATGCATCTAGAGGGGCCCAAGAGAATCCACCATGAAAAATCACACTCTACCTGTAGAAGACCTTAGAATAGTGATGACTACAATGACAACCTCAATGTTTCTGCTGGAGGACAAAAATGCCTTTGTCTGTGGGCCCTAGAGGGATGGTGGCAGGGTAAGCATCACATCAGGGAAAAGTAAGTTATTAAAAACCACTTTTCCTTCTCTTCTTTCTCTTTTTTTTCTTTCTTATATAGCATTTTTTAGCTATTAATGAGGATTTTCTGTACTAATTTGGACCATGGCTGTATGTAACTGTAACTGGTCTAATAATCTGGACTATTATTAGATTGTTAAAACATTAATTAGGCAAGTTATTTTTGCTCATAGCAAGATTTTGAAAGGAAATGAAAGGAACAGCTATGTGCACTCAGAATGGCACTGAAGAGCTCAAAGACTGGATCTGGTCAAGGACAATGGGTAGATACAGCAAAGGGGACCAGTGCCCAAGGAACTTCAACACCCAGGAGAACTTCTCGCTTGCTGGACCTTACCATAAAGTAGTAGAGCTGTGAAGACCTGGCCATGAATTCTGGTTTGCACTCAGCCACGCAGATCTCCACAAATCCAGCATGCTGACTGGGCTTGGCCTCCCCCATCTCACACACTATCCTGTGGAGAAAGAATCAACCAGAAGAAAGTTTTGAGGGATTTTTTTGGTGGCCTGTGTAAGAAGGATTTGGAGCAAACAGCCCATGTTGTTGGGGAATGGACTGTAGACTTAACCCATGCTCTCCTTTCCAATCCAGGACACAAAATATAGACTAAGTTTTTATATAAAGAGTGGTGGCTTTCGGTGCTTGGTGATACAAACGCTTAGCTGATATAAATCAACATAACTTCACTTAAATGTGTATACAAATGGTGGGTTGAGGTCTGACCCAAGGGTCCCTCTGTCCTCCAGCCTTGCATGGTGGACAGCTTTGCAGCTTTGAGGCTTAATGATCACTCCTGCATGGGGTAAGTTGCTTCTTGGGACTCCTGCCTTACAAACCAGACCAGAACATCCTTGCTGTGGCTGTTACGTGAAAGATAAAGGATAACTTTAGGGCATATGCCACAAACGTTACCTAAATATGCAATTCAAATACAGCAATAAAGGGATTATTAGCACCTAAGCTGTAAGGGGGAAACGGCATCTTCTATTCCTCACTTCCAAGGCTGGTAGAATGGATCCTTGTAGAGAGGAGGGTGACGGTCTCTTCTCCCAAGGGACAGGGGACAGGATGAGAGGGAATGGTCTCAAGCTCCACCGGGGTAGATTTAGGCTAGACATTAGGAAAAAGTTTTTCACAGAAAGGGCCATTGGGCATTGGAATAGGCTGCCCAGGGAGGTGGTTGATTCGCCTTCCCTGGAGGTGCTAAAGGCACGGGTGGATGAGATGCTGAGGGGCATGATTTAGTGTTTGATAGGAATGGTTGGACTCGATGATCCAGTGGGTCTCTTCCAGCCTGGTGATTCTATGATTCTATGACTCCTTAGAAGATCCTACAGGTAGCAATGACTGTTATTAGGTGCACTGTGACCCCACTGTATGCCGTACACTTACTGCTCTGCTGGGATGTACCCTTCCACCAGCGGTTTGCACTCCACTCCAGCCACTTTGACGTGAGATGCAATATCTCTGAACTCCAGCCCCAGATTCTCCCCGCGGATGGTCACTTTGGTCCCTCCTTCACGGGGGCCTGTCACAGGATTGATCTGGAGAAACAAGCCAAGAAGAAGAATGATCAAACCACCTAAATAAAGACATCAGAATCCTCTCAGGTGAAAGAAAAGGTAATATCAGGTCTCTTTGTGACCACTAGAGACACTCTAAATTATGAATACTGAACAGCGAAGGGGACAATCCTACTCCAGACACACCACTTGGTCTAACTCCCTTGCAATTAAATATCACATTTGCCCTGACATCAGAGTATACAAAATTCTGCTCCACTTCTCATTGAATCTCTTTTGACTACTTGCAAAACCTCCAGAGATGAGTAGGAGGTTCTTCTCCCTCTGTACTCGGCACTGGTGAGACCACTCCTTGAATCCTGTGTTCAGTTCTGGGCCCCTCACCACAAGAAGGATGTTGAGACTCTGGAGCAAGTACAGAGAAGAGAAACAAGGCTGGTGAAGGGGCTGGAGAACAGGCCTGATGAGGAGCAGCTGAGAGAGCTGGGGGTGTTTAGCCTGGAGAAGAGGAGGCTGAGAGGAGACCTCATTGCTCTCTACATCTACCTGAAGGGAGGTTGTGGAGAGGAGGGAGCTGGGCTCTTC
>WAAB01021535.1:0-16889 GCA_013389865.1 Piaya cayana | reverse complement strand
TCCCAATGGTCCTGAAGTCTTTTCTCTAAAGCTTATTACAATAATACTGCTGGCTGAATTGTTGCCCAGCCTTTTAACAAGAATCTTGTTCTGCTTGTGTTCTTGCTGCACAAACAGCTGGAGAAGATTTTGAAGATGCACATCAGGACTGAAATTTACTGAGTCAGTCTTAACTCACCATAAATAGCTGCTGCATGGAGTTTCTTTTGAAACATGTTTCAAGCTCTGTTTCAAAAGTACTAGATCTGTTAGTGGTTTTTTTCTTGTCCGAATTTAAAAGAGAGTTGGAAAAGAGCGTAAAAGCACTCCTCAGTCTTACCATACGCTGGTGTTTGTCAGCATGGGCTGCGCCACTGGAAAGCGTGTTTGGAATAACAGTACTTATACATCCTGCTAGTGGAAATTTGTTGCTGTGAATTTTTCTGTGCTGCACCCACAAGCTTAGAAATATACAGTGGAAACCTTGTGCTTGTATTGCACAGAGGACAAAGAAGCTATGGTTTTATTTAAATATGTCAGTTCCTATAAATCTGTGTTAGAGAGGACAGTTATATATTTACTTTGAATTTACTGGGTGAAGCTAAGCACAAATATTGCAGCTTAGCCAGTACTGTACAGCAAACTTATATTAGTGGGTATATAAGTCATATTATAATTTATGCTTAAATGTATTTCTTTTTTGCTGCATGCTTCATTTTTGTCTTGTGCCACTTCAGAGGCAATCAAGTTCTCAATATGATTTTTATGCTGAATATAAAGCCACATACAGTCGTCTTCTGAGTTCCCTGTGTTCCCTAGTTTAGAAGCACTTATGATCTGTCTACTCTGAGTGAAATAACCAGGAATTTGTTTATATTTAGAAATAGAATACCAGAACTACCTAAAATCTTCTGATTAGTTGGTCAAGATGTTTCAGGCATTCAGTGGTGTGTGTAGGAACTTCAGTTATTAGAGTAGTTAATTTGAATCAACTGCTGGCAAGCACTTCCATCAGCAACTGAGTGCTTGCAGGCTTCTGTAGTCTTCTGCGCATAATGAAGCACTGGCAAGACTTTAGTACCTGGCAGGTAAGTGTTGACTAGCAATATCAATTTAAACTCATGTGGGAGCAGTGTACACAACTGACCGTGAAATAAGCTGGAAATGTCATCTCTGGAGCTTCCAGTCTAGTAACATACAAAACGCTAACTGTTAATAGCTGTTAAAATAAGTTTTTTTACTTAACAAAGGTAATATTCTAGTTTCTGTTTTTTTCTGGTATCTCCTTGTTAGGCCTTTAGTTCATTTCTCAGCGGAAGTGCTGTAGCTAGGGAAATGATGGTTAAGGGGACCCTATGGTATAAGTGCTATTGAACAATACCAATGAGAACAAATTACTACTATTTTTCCTAAATTCACAGATTTATAAGGGAGGTGGGAAAATCCCATGTGAAATCCTGCAGACCTCCAGCTTCCTTCTTTAAAATCCAGTGTGTAGAATTGAACCTGATGTTAAATGGCTTAAGGGATTACTGGATCACTGAGAGACGGTTAATTATTTATACAAATGTCATTTGACTTGGATGCATGTTCTGTATCACATGTTTCATTTTGTAATTGAAGTCCAAAGTTTACTACTGGGCAGTGGAAAAATAAATGAGCCTGATTAGCTTTTCTTCCTCCCTCTTGAGAATGAGGAGAGGCCCTTAATTCTTCCTGTGCCTCTTTGCATTTCCTGCAATATGTATTTCTGTTGTCATGTTAGGAATAACACCCATTTGTCCATTCCTTTTTCTTTTAAAAAAATTAAGAATTACACTCCAGAAGAAATGGTTGGAACACATCAATAGTGCTTTCCTAACAAATCCATTAAGAGAAATATCTAATACATGCTTTATCCAGCACTAGTGATAAAGTAATAACACAACTCTTTGGTAGTTTTTTCTGTGTTTTGATATTAACACTCAGATCCACACTGAAGCATAACAAGAATGATCGACCAGATTTAGACAGGCTAAATATGTGTTCAGTGCAGTAGTTGTTATCTTTGCATGTCTTGTGAATCCTACGAGACCAAAAAGAATGAGAAGTAATTACAGAATCACTAGGTTGGGAAAGACCCCCAGGATCATCAAGTCCAACCCTTCTTATAACCATTCTACCATGCCCCTCAGCACCTCATCCACTTGTCTTTTAAGTATTTTCAGGTATGGTGACTGAACCACATCCCTGGGCAGCCTGTTCTAGTGCCCAGTGACCCTTTCTATGAAAATTTTTTTCCTGATGTCCAGTCTGAACCTCTCCTGGCAGAGCTTGAGGCCATTCTCCCTTGTCCTCTCCCCTGTCACTTGGGAGAAGAGGCCAGCTCCCTCCTCTCTACAGCCTCCTTTCAGGTAGTTATAGAGAGCAATGAGGTCTCCTCTCAGCCTCCTCTTCTCCAGGCTAAACAACCCCAGCTCTCTCAGCTGTTCCAAATAAGGCCTGTTCTCCAGCCCCTTCACCAGCTTCGTTGCTTTTCTCTGGACTCGCTCCAGAGCCTCAACATCCTTCTTGTGGTGAGGGGCCCAGAACTGCACACAGCATTCAAGGAGCAGTCTCACCAGTGCTGAGTACAGAGGGAGAATAACCTCCCTGGACCTGCTGGTCACATCATTTCAGATACAAGCCAAGATGCCATTGGCCTTCTTGGCCACCTGGGCACACTGCTGGCTCATGTTCAGTCAGCTGTCGACCAACACCCCCAGGTCTCTCTCCTCCTGGCAGCTTTCTAGACAGACTTCTCCTAGTCTGTAGCTCTGCATAGGGTTGTTGTGCTCCAAGTGCAGGACCTGGCATTTGGCCGTGTTAAACCTCCTGCCATTGGACTCAGCCCAGCAGTCCAGCCTGTTCAGATCCCTTTGCAGAGCCTCCCTACCCTCCAGCAGATCCACACTTCCACCCAGCTTAGTATCGCTTAGATACCAGCTTTTATTGCAAGAGTGCAGGCTGTGATAATGAAAATTTTGATTAGTCCCAGATGGATAGGGCAAGTGTTTCTTTGAGACAAGAAGAGATTAATCTTCTTGCTTCAACAATATAGCACTACTACTGTCGTATTAGAAGAAATGCCCTTTTGTCTCATGTAGCACCTATTTAGCAGCTATTTAGGGACCTTGTAGGAGGAGAGGCAGTTTTTCGTTTGGTCTTCAGGTGTACTTAGGAGAACTTCAGAATTGTACCATGTGACCTTGGTCAAAATGTGTGTATGCTTAAATTCAAGACCTTTGCAAGAGCCATTAAGAAAAATTAGTCCATTGTGGTAGTGTTTAATCTCAAGGAGATTAATTACAACATTAAGAAATTTTCTGTAAAAACCAACGAAATGGGAATATGCAACATGGGTATCTTTTAAGGACACTATTTTAAAGGTCAGAGCGAATGCATAGGAAAGGCTTTAAATGAATGAAGATGACAATGTGGAAGAGACTACTGGAAGACATTCTTTGAAATGTTGAACCTGTATCTAGATGAGGAAAATTAGACATGGACTTGTTTGTTGGCAAGTTGAATGTGAAACACTTAAGAAGATTAAAAGAGTTTTGAGGAGAATCTTGTGAAAAGCATAAAACCAAATAAACTGCTTTGAGATACAGCACAGTTAAGAACCCTTTGGGGAACATGTGGCCCAGAGGTGACCAAGACAGAAGACTGTGTAAGGAAGATAAGGCTTCAACAGAAAAAAAAATTAGTGACTCATATAGTGAAGAGAGGCTTTTAAAGCTGAAAATTTCTGTTTAAGGGAGCCAAGCTGGAGGGTATCTCATACTGAAGTACTGTCTGCAGAGGTGGTAAAACTGACTGATAAGATGAATGGTAATAAATTCCTGGGATTTACAGTAACAGCAAACATTTCTACAGGGATAAGAGAGAGCCAGTTGAGTTAATAGCTGTGTTGCATAATCTGTTGCTTTAAGCTGCCTTTAATGCTAGAGAAATGGAAGGCAGGAAACATGATGACAGGTCTTAAAAGAGTTTCCTGAGGATCAGCAAGTCTCATTTTCAGTTCTCTTAAATGGTAGAGACAGCACTAATGTGCAGGGAGCATATCTGGGGAAGAGTCTGCTTTTGTATAAGGAAATCATACCTTGTGAAAAGATGAAAGTTCTTGAAGGAGTTGCCTATGTGGATGAGGGGTAAGCTTGCTTATACAGTGTTTAAATTTATAGAAACTTTTAACAAGTCCTTGTCAAAAGCTCTTAAAGAAAGTAAATTGATATGGGAGAAGCTATCATGTCTGGTTTTGTTAATGATGCCAAGTTATTCAGGATAAGAAAAATTATTCTGCAGAGAGCTGAGGAAAAGTTTTAGTACACTGAATGACAAAACAGATGAAATGGTAATAAATACAAACTAGTATCTCTGGGGAAATTTCATGGGTACAATGATGGGCTCTAAATTTTACTGTGATGATTCATTAAAAAGATATTGAAGTTACTGTGGGTAACCTACCACATTTTGTAAGGAGTCTGAAAGGCAAGTGGCAAGTTAAATTTTAATAGGAAAGAAATAATGAAGAGAACAGGAAATACTGCGCCTCTTCCCATATCTTTAGAACTTCATGACTGGTCATTCCAGCATGAAAGTTTTAAATTGATTGAGATGGTACAGAAGATGTCAAGGTCAATGAAAGATACAGAATCACTTCTGTTCAGGAGTGTAACTAGATTAGGTTTTAGCTAGATTAGGATTTTGGGAAGATGACTTAGGATATAGTGGGAGCCTGTGAAATAATGAATGGCATGGAAGGAGGTAATAGGGAGCATATGTTCAACCTTCCTTGCATGGGAAGAGCTACAGAGAAGCAAATGGTATTAGCAAATGACAAGCTTAAAACAAATACATGGAAGTGGTTTTTGGCAATGCGTTGTTCCATTTTTGGAACTCAGTACTCTAGAACATAATGGACTGTAAATAGATTCAGAACAGAATAAGGCAGATTAAGAGAAGAAAAAACTTTCAGATCACTAAGTATGAAGAATCCATCTCTGGCTTAGGTTTCCTAGAAGCAGAGAGAATATTCTGAGGCTATGTTGTTTGTCATAAACCTGGGGGGAGAACCATCCTGGAATGATTTCCTTAACTTTGTAGCTAGTACTTCATAGAATATCTTAAGAACAACTTAATTATGAGGAGATATTTTTCACTTTTAAAAATCACAATTTGCCAAACAGTCCT
Source organism: Piaya cayana (assembly GCA_013389865.1). Classification (NCBI taxonomy): domain Eukaryota; kingdom Metazoa; phylum Chordata; class Aves; order Cuculiformes; family Coccyzidae; genus Piaya; species Piaya cayana. The sequence continues at coordinate 11,696 of WAAB01021535.1, read as the reverse complement.
CTCCTACATTTTTGAAAGTTTCACTGAGCTCTGGTTTGAAATATGCTAAATTAGATTTATGTTAATTCTTTTCAGCTTGTTCCCGGTTTCCCCAGAGAAAATGTTTTTTGCTTCAAAGGTGAAAATTTTAGTCCTATTAAAAAAGGAGGTAAAATAAGGTACTTCACCAGCTTGGCAGCCATGATGAACTTGTTGAGAAAACTGTTATTTCTTCAGTGTATCACACTCACCCAATAGGTGCAGGTACTTTCTTGTTGCTTAAAAATAATGAGTTAAAAGTCAAACACCCGTTCATTCTTCTGTTTTCTTTCTGGTAGTTATGGCGTGCTGCTGTGGGAGCTGTTAACAGGAGAAGTACCATTCCGAGGAATTGATGGTCTTGCTGTAGCGTATGGTGTTGCCATGAATAAACTTGCCCTCCCAATCCCTTCTACATGTCCAGAGCCTTTTGCCAAACTCATGGAAGGTAAGCCATCTGTTGCATGACTTTGTGCAGTTTCTAGAGTACTGTTGAGCATTGCCTCTTTTTGTTGGTTTTGATACCTAAGAGCATAGCATTCTCAAATGGCTTTATTCAGTGGTGCAAGTTATTATGGAAGCTAGGTTTGGCTGTTAGTGTGCTGTAACAGTTACTATTAACAAGAGAAGTATGTGAAAGAAACTTCACTGCCATTTATTATCAGCCAGCTTTATAGGAAAATGGGGGCTATTGCTTTCATTATCTAGTTTCTTGTTTTCTCGCATTTAAGGCTTACCAACACCAAGCCCATGTATTTTGGTCTAGTGTGAAGTTTTCAACTTGATTTGAAATTCATAGCTTGAACATCTTGCTAGGCAGTGTCAAACTGATCTGGGGTGAAAATTCCTACTGACATTTCAGACATGGTTTAATTGTAGCTTTGACATTTGAAAACAACCCAGATTTTCAGTCAGAAAGATGTGATTTTCTGCTTTGTGTGTGGAAATAGTTCATGCTTAAGGTGGGCTATTTATGGATGAAAGAAATACAGGAGTTTGTTATCAGAGCCAGTGTAGTTATTAAAAAGATTCTGTGAGGTAGGTTTTGGGGTGTACCTGTGTGACCTACTCTGCTGGCTATTGCTACTTACATAGCTCCTGAGCTTCAGTTTTCCATCCTCCTTCTTGTAGTCTCACGGTTGTGCCATTAGTGGGTTGTTTTTTTTTTCAGTGCCCCATTCACAAAGATTTCAAGGTGTTTATGTGTAATAAACATTTGTATACCTATCTGGCAGAAAGAAAAACTGAGAAATCAAACATGTTTTATAGCCTTAGTGAGCAAAGAACGTGTCTGAATATAGAACTGACTTTCTGTGGCCTCTGATGCTGTTTTTAGGCCCAAGAATGGAATTTGATTCACATAAGAGAATGTGGTTGATAGATACCTCTGGTTTTAGGATACTTTTACATATCTCTGGTCTTTTTCTATAGGTTATAAGCTTCAGTTAAGTTCAAGTAGAAAATTTCACATACTGTCGTGCTAAAAAATAATATCCTACTGGATAGTAAACACAGTAGAATTGCAGGTATAGTATCTTGGAAGCAATGCAAAGCAAGAAATTCCATCTGAAAGAGTAATAATACCAGCTTAGTGTTGTGCTGAAGCAGTTTATTTTTATGTGCTTCCATAAAACAAGGATTCTGGATTTCTTTAACGTAAGTGAAGTATCTGTTGTTGGGGTTAAAAATAGTGCCCTCTGTTGGGGAACTTGGGTACAGGCATATGGCCTGTGCTTGAACCCAGCAGTGCAGGAGTGAGCATCCGCATACATAGCTTTGGAACGCTTGTCTTCTCCAATGCACAGGGGGAAGAAGAGAACAAGAGAAGAATTACTTTATGTGCCTTCACCAAAACTGGTTTTCAAACAGGTTGTTATCCATCTCGGGTAAACTCTTGTATCCCTAGTTCTGCTTTTACTTTTGAATTACTGCCCTGGTGGTCTTAACAAAGCTGAACTTACCCTCTTCACAGAAAAGACTTGTATGTTACAACTGTCCTCATTAGTGCATGTAATGGCATATCTAGGCCTGGGAAAATAAAAGCCATGGGCCACCTGCATAGTTATCCTGTTCGCTCATTCATGCATTTGGCCAGCTGCAGCATTTTATTTTACTTTGGGTCATGTTTGCTTTGACATGCTTAAAAGCTGGGGTAACAGGCAGGGATTATGGCACTGGCAGTCCAGCTGTATCACCTATTGCTACTAGTTGGTCAGCAGCAGGGGCCTTCAGAGTACTCTTTAACATCCTCAGCTCTCTATTTTGAAAAAGAAGCAATTTGAAATCCATAAACAATGTGTTCCAGCTTATACCTCCTGGGACCTGATCAGATGCTTAAACACCAACATCATGATACCAGCAGTTTTGAAACCAAAGCTCTCAAGTGCAAAATCTCAGGAACACTAAAATCAAAGAAGAGACCTACAAACAAAGGTTCAGTAGTTACACAGATTTTGCCAAGTGTTATTTATTTTTAGTTATAGCTGCTCCTTGGTGTATTTCAATCCACAAAACTGAGGAATTAATGTCTTTTAGATTATCAGCAATTTTTTTTCTAGTTGTAAGTTCTAGGAGAGTTTAGAACATTTTCATAACTCTTGCCTCAAACTGCAGTAATGTGTTGTCATGAATCCAGTGACCATTTACAGCAGCGTTAGCATGAGGATATTGAGACAGACCCATGTGTTAAGCTGTTCCATTTATGCACAAAAGCTGTATTCTCTAGAAATGTACTTGAATGCTAAGTATTTTGGTTTGGCTGTTCTCATGTCTTGGCATGCAGGAGTCTAGCAGTACTAAAGATAATTTTTGCTGAACAAGGACATGTGTTAAATGCCAGCACCTGACAATATAGAATGAGAAAGTCATGTTTTCTGCAGGAGTAGGAATAAAGGTGAGCAAAGAGGGAGAACTGAATGAGTTAGAATTTACTGTTCGAAAGTGATAAGTCAAACACTTAATGGCTTCTTATCCTGTTCTTAATGATTTCATAGCTCGAGTTGTTACCACATACCATTTTCTATTATATTTCTGTTTGTTTTCGTTGTTCAGTTCCCATCACTGCAAACACAGTACCTTTTTGTACTTTTGCTAGTTGAGTTGCTTTATGTGGTAAGATGGGTACCTTAAATTCTGTGGGTTTAGAGGTTTCTTATTGGGTACATCATTGCATTAGATTATAAATAAAAAAGCTTGCTTATCTGTCATTTTTCTTAAATGCAAAAGAAAAGGCCCAATCAAACAAATCTCTCAAATATAAAAAAGACCCCTTAAAAGTACAAAAAGTCTGAATGCACTATTTGATGTAATTATTTACTCAAATCTCCTCTTTTCAGTCAAGTTGCGCCCAGTCTGCTTTGCAGGAGATATTTTCAGCTCTGTGGAAGAGATTCATAATTCAACTTAGTATTAGCTTGGTATTAGAAAGAACTCTGATAGGTATCTTTCTGCAGTATGGCTGTTAACTCTGCAGTGTAAGTGTGATAAAAGAACTGTTTGCAGGAATCTTGCATAGTGTCTCTACTCCTTGAACATGTACAACTTAAAGCAAAATAGTTAAGGAAATAATGATTTTTTAAATATATATTTGAAAATGTAACTTTTGGTAAAATTAGTAAACCTCTATTTTACTTGGTACATAACTGCAATAGAACCTAGAGACCAGGTAGTTCAAGCTCTCAAGTGATATGGTGTAAGCATGAAAGCATGAATTCTGTATTTTACTTATGATAGGACAATAGTAATGCAAGTGGCAAATGGGAAAGATGGGGTAACACAGTGTGCATGCCACTCTTAGCCACTGGGGATCAGCAAAGTACTACTCATCCTCTCAGTCCTCCTTGCTAGGAGATATGCTTAACAGTTCCTTGTCTTTGTCCTGTTATAGATTGTTGGAACCCTGACCCACACTCACGACCTTCCTTTACCAGTATCCTAGACCACCTCACCGCCATAGAAGAGTCTGGTTTCTTTGAAATGCCCAAAGATTCCTTCCACTCCCTGCAGGAAGACTGGAAACAAGAGATCCAAGAGATGTTTGATCAGCTCAGAGCCAAAGAAAAGGTAACTATAGAAAAACACTCCATGTGTGTACTCTCTGGATTATAATTTTCCCGTTTCATAATTCAAGCAGAGGACATTGTTTAGTGCATCCCAGAGTTATTTTTTGTATGTGCTTTACTGGTGCTTGTAATAAGTTGGACTCAATGATCCGATGGGTCTCTTCCAACCCAGTGATTCTGTGATTCTGTGAAGTCCCCAAATCAGTGGTGGTTTACAATGCACACAAGGGCAGAATCATGAGTACCATATTTGCTTCCTGAGCTGCTAGTCTGTCTAATATTGTTGTGAACTTCCATTATACACTATGCAGACTACTATGATGAGTTGTCTTCATTGTTTGATGCATCTAATAACTATCTCACTATTAGCCTCTTAATTGAGAAGGTCAATGATAACTGTCACAGTAAAAGTAGGAGTAGTAGTTTCAGCATATATGCTCTAGCAAATATTGCAGCTTTGGTTTTGTCAGGTTTGTGTTTTCCAGCTTGTGCATGCAGCCAAAGTGGATAGACTGCAATAAACATGAGTGCTACCGGGGGAGTGGTCCAATAACTGTTATAATTGAAGTCTATCTGGATAGATAGCAGGAAGCAAAAATGCTAGCAGGAGTAAAAGGAATCGTGACCATCAGCCTCAGAGAGTAGAACTGAAAAAGCTGATTTTTTCTTCAAGCATACATGTAGATAGCACAGCTTTTTGCATCTATCTAAAGGCCCTTTGCAGAGACTGTCTTTACAGTTGCTGGTATGAAATACTGCAGTGGAATCACTGAAGTAATAATACTTTTCTAAGTTTGTGATCTCTTGCCTAAAAGTAAATCCATAATAAGCAGCCAACTTGATTTGGTCTCAGAAGTTGGGTTTAGGGGGCAGAGAGAAAGAAAAGGAGACTTTGAGGTGAGGAGGGAAGTCCTACAACAATAGTTAAAACATTTCTATTCATATATTATAATAGCATTTTGGGAAAAATAAAATAGGTAGTAGGCATTTCCTTGCTGTTGTTGTCATGTGATGTAACAGTGTTGGAACAGTTTTCGAAAACAAGAAACTTCAACGGGCAAACAGAAGACCAAACAGCAGTAGCTAGTCTGCCCTCAGGTTTTGAGTACTGTATTCCTCTGTAGCAACAGGAAAAGATAATTTTATATCCTTTTTCTATATCCTATAAAATGTACTAAGCCTCCATGCTGATAGTATGGGTAACAGTGACATTATTAAAAAAAAAAATCCTAACTAAAACTATCTGATAATCTGTCTGAAGTTTAACTTGATTTCTTCAGTTTTTATCTTCTGCAATGGAGCTAACCAGCTGGAGATAATTACTCAGGGTGCTAAATTCTTTTGTCCTTGTGGTGAGTGGAGAGGAGTGCAGTGAGAAGACATTTTGAGATCTCAAGGGCAATTTCAATTGATTCATTTTGTCAGTGAAGGAAAGATTTAGAAGTTTGCCTCCTTCATGTATATGCCCAAGAAGAAGCCATGCTTGGTGGAAAATGATGATAATGACCTCCTGATTTAATTAATTTTTGTTAGAGCTGTGTTTTCAGCATTTTTATGACACATGCTGATAGCAAGGCTGTTTTAAAACAGTTTATGTAACACTGAAGTTAACATAGGTACTTACTGAGCATGAAAGCCAGGATTAATTCTTTCCAATGAAATGTAAAGAATGTATCTTCCAGAGTGGGTTCCCATATGGTTAGTACTCTCTAATGGCTCTTGTAAATATGTTCATGTCAGATATCCAGCATGTTTTGTCATGACACTGAATTGAGGATTCAGTGCCTTTTCACAGAATCGTTGAAGCTAGAGTGACCTCTGGTGGTCTAGTGCCCCTACTCAAGCGGGGCCACCAGTTTCCCAGGTCCATGTTTAGATGGCTTTTGAGTATCTCGAACGAGAGAGACTCCACAATCTCTCCAGGCAACCTATGCCAGCGTTCAGTAGCAATACAGTAAAAAAACGCTCAGAGGGAATCTCCTGTATTTCAGTGTGTGCCCAGTTACCTCTTGTCCTGTCACTGGGCTCTGCTGAAAAGAGCCTGGCTCTATCTTCTTTGCACCCTTCTCTCTCACTACCCCTGTCCCATTTCTCTCATCCCTTCCTTATAGGAGAGATGGTTTGATCTCTTAATCATCTTTATGTCCCTTTGTTGGACTGTCTTCAGTATGTCCATGTCTTTCTTGTACGGGCCCTTTTCAGAGCCTGTAACTGGACACAGAATTCCAGCCGTGACCTCAAAAGTGCTGATGTCCAAATTTTGATACTGATATGAAGGGCTTCGAATGGCTAGCATAGAAGTTCTTAAGGTTTTTTTAGGTCTTTGGCTTTCATCTGAGCCTCTATAAGCAGCGGTGCTAGTAGTGCTGCAAGCACAAATCATTGTTGCTGTACCTTCAAAATAGGTAATGTTAGTCTTAAACTGCAGGTCACAAGTTAGCTTTTTGTTTCTTCTTTCTTGTCTCCCTGCAGGAGCTGCGCACCTGGGAAGAAGAGCTGACTCGTGCTGCTGTTGAGCAGAAGAACCATGAGGAGTTGTTACGAAGGCGTGAGCAGGAGCTGGCAGAACGTGAGATTGACATACTGGAAAGGGAACTCAACATCATCATCCACCAGCTATGTCAGGAGAAGCCTCGGGTGAAAAAACGCATGGGGAAGTTCAAGAGGAACAGACTCAAGTTAAAAGATGGCAATCATATCAGCCTTCCTTCAGGTTGGTGACATGTTACGTTGTGTCAGGTGAAATGGGAGGAAGAGGTGAACCTCTAGCTCTTATAGCTCCTTTCTACTGATACATACACGTTAGCAAATATTGGATATACATTAGGAAAAACGTACCTCTTTGGGATCAAGAAACTAAATCTGTTCTTGTGGCTAGCATTCTCCAAAGTTCCATGTTTGAAGGCCAGAAGTAAACTTGAGCTGTAACATGTTTGTTAGTCAGTGGCTTTATATGGTTCATGGTAAAAATATTGCTATTGCAGTTTAACATGTTAATACTAAAAGTGATCAGTTTAATAAAGGACCTACATAGAATAGGATAGATGTTCTTGCTCAGTGAATATTTTGTGTAATGCTGCAGCTGAAATGATGGTGTGCTGGATTTTTTGTGCAGGAATCCAAAAATTATCAACAATACTTTCATAGCTATGAGGCTACAGCTCTACACTGCTATTTCGTATGTGAACTCATATTAACACACAGGTGACTTCTAATACCACCCTTCAGGAAGAAACATTGGTGAGCTGTCAGGGAAGTCACTCTAGAGTGAAGATGGTGATTTTCAGACACAATGAATCCTTAGCATTTCTACTGCGGATTCTGCATGGGGATTCAAAATTGTAAAAGAAGAAAGGTGTGGGTTTTGTAGCTCACCTAAGGCTTATCATTACATGAAAGATGATGGCTTACACTATATTATTTGTTTTCTGAGAAAGATTGGCTCTTCTGATGAGCAATTATGGTAAAATGTGCCTGTTAACTCTGCCTTTCTTTAAATCTGTAACCTGTTGCTGGTGGGTTTGATTAGCTTCAGAAACATAAAGTGAAAGGAATTTATACAGGGGTGTACTTCAGCATAAATGTCAGTCAGCATATTGGGATCTATGTCTGTGTGTGTATGCTTCTCACATGCACTAAGAAGATACATCTTTGTGAGTATGAGTGCAAGTCTTTGTTTTGAAGTAACTGCGTGTACAACGGGGAGACAGCAGTTGGCTATAAAACTTTATTTCTACATAGATCCTATGAATTGCACTCTTTGTAAGTTACCATAAGTGATTATTTCTTTATATTAAAAGAAGAATTTTAGCTGTGTCCTTCTGGTTTTGTTTTGATTCTTTTTTTGTTTTCTTTGGTAAACAGATTTCCAGCATAAATTCACTGTGCAGGCTTCTCCAACGATGGACAAAAGGAAAAGCTTGATCAGTAGCTGCTCCAGCCCCCCTGCAAGTCCCACCATTATTCCCAGACTCAGGGCCATACAGTGTAAGGACCTCGATGTAGTATTGAACTTCAGAAATGTGCAATCTATCAGTGTGATGTTTGCCTTGTGCCCTATATGTATGTTTTTAGGGAGGAAAGTGGAGTATGCCGGTGATGGGAAGAAGTTTCACCTTCTTTAGAGTCCAAACCTTACTAACGCAAGTTCTTGAAATATTGCTGTTTGATTGTGTAGAAAATACATTCCCTAGGTGTACAGGCTAATTTTTTAGAATACTAATTTGTAGAATACATGTGTGAAATAATATTGAAATGGATTGAATTACTGTTGGAAGTAAAAAAAAAGTGGCACTTGTCCTGAAATAGTGCTTCCATAATATAACAGATTAGTCAGATAAGCTTGTATTAGATATGTGAAATGGATGTTTATTAATGTGTTTCTGTTTAATATCATGACACACGTGTGTCTGCTATCAAACTGGTCGTTGTAAAAGTGAAACCAGTGATGGAATAAAGCAGTAAAACCTACCTATACTGATTTTGAAGAGATCTAGTTGCTAGATCTGTGTTTATAAATGATTAGAATTATGGGAAAGCAGCCTGAGTGGATGTTTTAGTAACTGTTCCTGTTCTGACCTATGTTTTATTTTATATGTTTCTGTGGAACCAATTCTTTAATTTGTGTATCTGTTTTTTCCGTTTTCCACTGTTCTTTGTACTTGTGAAGTGACTCCTGCTGAAGGCAGTAAAACGTGGGGACGAAGCTCAGTCCTTCCAAAGGAGGAAGGAGAGGAAGAAGAGAAGAGAGGTCAGAAGAAAAAGGGACGCACTTGGGGACCGAGCTCACTTTGTCACAAAGAGCTAGGTGCAGGAGAAGATGGGTAAGAGAGAGCCTGGAACCTGACAGGTTTCTAGGTTCTGAAACTGGTTACAAGGTTGCTTACAGGGGATTTGCCTGTCTGATTGCATGCTGCTTCCAAACTTATTTGCTTGTACCAGAGATGTTAGAGATTCAGAACAGATCAGAAAACTGCATTACATTCAGTCCCTTGCTAGAGGTCCAACACAGACTGATGCTCTCTCTCAGTATCTGCTGTTATCTTATTATATAAGTGGTAGAACTTAGCTGTGCTCTAGTAGCTTTTCTGTATTTTCTGTGGTTTCACACCATATCTGAAAATACTTCTCCTTTACAATTCTCAGCTATGCTTTTTCTTGTCACAAATACTTATTATATGCAAAGTGTTTGGGAGAGTCAGGCAAATGTTTTCTCTTCAGTCTTCTGATAAGGAATGCATTCTGAAAGTGATTTTGCAGAGATTTTGCAGTTTGTATCTCTTATTTTTATACATTCTTTTTCAGTGTCTTTCACTTTTTGTCTGTGTGAATCATTTATACTAGGACTCCATTTGTCAAAATGCTGCTTTAGACATAGAAGTATTTTGATCTAAGAGTTTTGAATGCCTTGTGATTTTTAGTGGAATGTGAATCTTTTTCTCCATCTAAACTGGTAGTTTGACTCTTGCAGTATTTTTTTTTTAATCAGGGGAAATAAAATAATTAGTTATAATTCATCTTAAATGTTAATGCTTTCAGGTGTGAAATTCCTGGAAAATAGATATTGCATAATGTATTACTTTTGCGGTCCTCTGCAAGAGGATCTGATTCTAATGACATTAAAATATGTTGTCCCTCAATGGTAGTCGTGACTCTGTGCTTGCAATTTGAGGTCTTTGATTTGTGTTAGGGGATACTGAAGGAAAAAAATAGCTCCAGATAGGGTAAATAATTGTGAAGGTTGTCAACATTTTGGTCCACCTTCATGATAGCTCCAGATAGGGTAAATAATTGTGAAGGTTGTCAACATTTTGGTCCACCTTCATGACCTCTGAGTATGGTGTCCATTCATCTTGTGGAAAGGTTCAGGAGGTAGTTTGAAAAGAACAGAATTAGGAAGGTTCAAACCTCTTCAGCACTGGCACTTTGGATTGATTTGTTTATTTGTTGTCTCCCCATGCCTCACCATCCCTCCCTAGCAGGGGCAGCTGGCTTATATTTGAAGAATTTATTTAGATACTTAGCTTGTTCCCTATGTGAAATAACCTTTTCTTTAAACTATTTGCAAAAAACCCAAACAAAACAGAGAACATATAGCAATTTTCATCACAGGTCGTTTTTAAATTCTTTTTCCCATCAAGAATTGATTGATAGACTCAAATCTACATTTTCTATAATCATTTGTTTAAAAAAAACAAGTAAAAAAAAGTCTTACAGTAAGTCTTTGTGCTGGTAATTTGTTGGCAGTCCTACATCTGTCAGGTTGAAGACAGTATACTTTCCTTCTAGTGACCCTCTAGTCTTTTGTGGTAATATAGTGGGTTTTATAGTTTTGAATGTGTTTGTGTGCCAGAAACTGCCGGTGTATTTGGTTCAGTCTGTAGTTCTCACTGCAAGCTGAGAAAGGCTTTATGGCCTCAAGCTCCGCCAGGGGAGATTTAGGCTAGAGATTAGGGGGAATTTTTTCACGGAAAGGGTCATTAGGCATTGGAATAGGCTGCCCAGGGAGTTGGTTGAATCACCTTTCCTGGAGGTGTTTAAGGCACGGGTAGATGAGGTCCTGAGGGACATGGTTTAGTGTTTGATAGGAATGGTTGGACTCGATGATCCGATGGGTCTCTTCCAGCCTGGTGATTCTGTGTGATTCTGTGATTCTATGACATGTTGACAGGGCAGTGTGAAGGAAGCTTCTTCAATTCCTGCCTGTGCTTTACATATTCTGTAGATGAAGTATAGCATTCTGCAGAATTAAAACGTCACATTTTACAATCATTAATTATATAAAAGGATAGGAGATCACTGAAGCTATTAGAAAAACAGTTCTGCCTTGAAATCATGTCTTAGAATCCAGGGAATAAAGCTCTTCAGTTTTCTCTCCACTACTGTATGATGTGAAGCACTGGATTTCTTTTGGGTACAGACAGCTGCAAAGTAGTTGCTTGCTAACCATGGTTACACTTAAAACTATCCTGTTCTCTACACAACTGGAATGTTCAATAGTATTATCATCTCTTTCCAAGGAGATTAAATACAGCTATGGCATTTTGCAGAGTATCTGAAACACGGTCGTGTTGCTGAGGGAGCAGTCTGGTTACCATACAGTGAACTACTGCTTTCTGAAATCATGCCAGACTGCACACTTTAATTTAAATCGAGCAGAGTTGCAGTTAGTGACCCAAAATATGGAAGCTTAGGATAGAAAAGTCCAATTCAAGTCTTCTCTGTGACACTGTTCTGGTTACAGCAGTGCTGCTATTGCAGCTGCTTATGTGACTCTGTGGTAAAGGGAACTCAAATCTTTATCTTTTATTATCACTTTCCACATTCCTCACAGGAGGTTATTCCAAATTTATGTGAATTACGTTGTGGGAATTGCAGTGAAGTTCACTAGCATGAGTAAACTGACCTATAATTAACATCAAGTAAAGGCAGTCACGAAAAGACCATACAGTGGTTATTCACTCTTCTGCATTTATCTTTTAGTCCAAGTAATATGTACAGCATCAGAAGGTTGGTGTGCTGAGTTGAAGAAACTGGATGAAGCGTTATGTTGGACTAGTTCAGTTGTGATCTTATGGTGTATTTTCAAGGATATATCATAGAATCACCCATTGGATC
>WAAB01021531.1:14264-28893 GCA_013389865.1 Piaya cayana | reverse complement strand
TATTCGAGGAATATTGGTTAACCTTACACTGAACTCATACCACCCACTTCAAATGTACATCACAGTTCCTTTGTGTTCAGAATCCTCTGATGCTCTTTATCTTATCTCCTTCCTCATTGTCTCCTCTTGATGAGTTCAGGTTTGCCTTGTTTTGGCTCGTAAGCAAGCTAAACTCCTGTTACAATCACATCCTTCCTTACTGCAAGCTGGCCAGGATTTGCCTTCAGTATACATACTAGTTTTAGACAAAGAGTGGTGTAATATTTATTTAGGTTATCCAATTATGTCTGAAGATTGTCCACACAACATCTCCCGACGTGAGACATCCACATCACAAAAGCATACAAACCAGCTGCAGCAAAACCACTCAATCAATTCTCACACTTGTGAGAAACTGTATTAGAAGCACTAAAAGCAAACAGGATAAATGGCTACATTTATTTACAACACTAGTGAAAAACTATACTCCAACAAACAAGCCTAAATTGTAAATTTTGGGGAAAATCCAAACTTTCATAGACTTCCAACTTTTGTAAAAGAAAGTTGCTTTGAGCCCCTATTTCATTTCTCTTTGCTCTATCAGACATCATCACGCAGATGCTGTTCTATCAGAAGGTAGGTAGTGAGAAAAGTAGAGAGCAAAAAATGACCTTCAACATCATGAACCAGGTTTATACATAACATTTGACAACTGCCCATTTTTCAAAAGTTACCCTTTCTCTGCCTTGACCTCCTAAGGAGTTTACTTTCACCATATCCCTTTGACGTAGGATAGAGGTTTCCCCGCTGAACTATTAAACATATTGGTGTAGAAGACTGAACAGAGTTCATCTGAACCTTACCCCTAGGCCTGACCTAAAAGACTATTTTTCCTCTTTCAGTTGCATGTGGCAAATCTCAGAATATCATAATCAGTGGGAAATATGTAACTGCACTGAAAGAGGAAAATAACTCTGAGACATGTAAGTAACTGAGACAGTGCACATACAATGGAAATGTAGCAGCTGTTGAGGGCAACTCTACAGTTCGACATTATGCACATCCAGGTAAATTATCATTTTTATATGCATTTTACTGTGGGCACAAGAACGAGCATAAACACAAAAGGAAATTTTTATTATTATCACTTCGGAAGAAAGTATTTAAAGCTTCATTTCATCAGTGACAATTTCTGGAAGAGGGTTAAAGTGAGTTAAATAAAAACATTCCTTCAAAAATGTTAAATCTGACATGATAAAACAGGGATTTACACAATCCTTCAACCTGCCAGAATGTCTTTTACATCAGCTTTCAAAACTTCTCTAAAAGCTTCTATAAACCTTCAATAATACTGCTAACAAAGCCTAAACACTGTAAACAAAGTGTTTTTTCCATGCTGAACAGTTTAAGGGAAAAAAAATTAAAAAGAAGAAGAGTCAATAGGAAAGCACTGGAGCATCAAAGCTCTCCCTGTTTCTGTGGGCTCAGGTCCTTGTGCTTGGTCTGAGTGCTTCAGGGCTTCAGCAAAACTTTGGATCAAGCCCTGCATTTTGTAAAACAGGTTCTTGGCTGATATCTGCCCATGCTGCTTCATTAAGCCTTCAACACCCTGCAGGAGAAAGCATTTTCCCTGTTTCTTTGTGCTAAGTGAGTTCCTACACATTCCTGTGAGCTGGAGTGGGGTAGCCCCCAGTCCCTGCTGAAATACACGCTGCTGTCTAAGCAACAGATTTTCCTAAGTCTTGTTAAAATCAATGTCTCAGTATTGTCCAGGCTGCTTGGAAAGTTTTGACCAAGCTTCATCAGTAAGTTAGGATGAAATATACCAACTTGTAGCGGAAATTCTAATTGGTTACTGTTTCTGAAGTGCATTGAACAAGAAAATCTTTCATGCTCGTGTATCACTGTCCTTTCTTATCTGCAATATGGGATTTTTCTGCCCCTCCTCACCTACCCCAAACAATATTTTATATAAACCTAGAGCGTAAAGCCTGCACTGACATCTTAGATGATAAACCAAGTGACTATCATTCAAATATTTATTTCATGAGAAGTTAGAACATTTTGCACTTTTCTCCACAACTCTTTCAAAAGCAGCTCATTTCTTCTTGCTGGAAGAATGCCATTTGATGCTAAAGATTGGGCTTTGCTGTTTTCTTTTAAGTCAGCAATTGGAGGGTGGAATGCAAAGAGGGAGTTAAGCTTTATTATCCTGCCTTGTCAAAGGGATATAAAATTATGCAAAAGGAATAATGTGGAACAAAAAAAAAATTGCTTTCTTTCCCATGCATTTTTTCTCACTGGCATACAGATTTCGAACAATATTCTTCCTTCACTTTGGCTGGTAGGTTGGATTTCTGATGGCTGTGTCAATTAATCGGTAGGCACTTTGTGCAGCTCGCTGTCTCAGTCATTTAGGAAGCACTGATCGGTTTTCTGCTGCCCTCAAAATTTCCAAATTAATGGGAAAGGAGAGTGGTGCTATTTGTCTAGTTTTAAACCTATCTTAAATACCCACTTGGTCTCTCTAGTGCTGGAGGATCTTGTGGAGTGAACAATATTCCTCCAATATAAAGACTGGCAGAGTGCTGCACCACAGAAGGGTAAGTGGTGCACAGTTGCACTAAGTGATTTGCCTGCAAGTCACACCGAGGCTGTGTGGAGAAGCAGGGACTCAGGCTGAGAGCTTTACTATCTTTAAACTAAGCACCGAGGGACTGTGTGATCTACTAAGAGGACAGCTGGTTGCTTTTCTCTGTGGCTTCATAGGATAAATCAGAAAACACTGAGCCATGCCCCTCCTGATTTGTTTTTCTAATATGTCCCTACCTCCCAGCTGCTCGCCTTGCTGCAGCACACTGTACAGCAGGATCATTTTATAGCCAATAAAGTGTTTCTTCCAGTGTGTTTATCATCCCTGAAAGTGGGATCCCTCATGGCTGAATGTAACTCGTGTGGTGCACGGTGGGAAATGTGTGACAGACTCCCAGTGAATTCCAGCATTGAATGCAATTAGCTTCCCTGTACCTCAGAGGAATAGTACCAGGAAATTGCTAACACTGAAAAATGTCTCAAATATGCACTTACTAGAGCCTTTAAAGAGCAATTACTGTATGTTAACTGAACACCAATCAACTGTAAAAACAGCAGTTATGTCAGTTTAATGGGTATATAAAGGAGAAAATCTCACCATCCTGCAATTAATTCTAAATCACATAAAAAGTGTAACTTGTACACTTATTGCTTATTAATACATAAAACATGTACAGCATGTTAAAACATTTAATTAGCACTTACACAAGAGTTTAAAAGTTAACAGTCGGAATTATCACTAAAATGCTGTTGAGCTCTTCACTTACCAGGTGAAATAACCAACATGCAATACTCCAGTCATCATAGCACTTAGGTGCTTTCAGCTACATTCAATGATTTTATATGAGCTGTGAGACATGCTCTGTCAGGAAAAATGTTCTATTGTCCAGTTTCACTGTCTCCAGAATCGTCTTTCTTATGGTATGAGACATTCCTGAAAAAGCCAGAAGACAGGAGGGGCAGCAAGAAGAGAGGACCCTGAGCAAGGTCTTTAGTTCCCATTTCCATGAAGGCATGTTCAAAAATCTGGCCAGCAAAGGAGAGGTTAATAACATTTCACAATGTGAAGAACTTAATCACTAGCTGTAAGCACTCAGGAGAGAGGGAGTAAATCTGCACTGAAGATCTGCATGCAGAAAAGGAGAAGATTAGTGGTAAAAGACAACAGCAGGCAGGCTTGTGGTAGAGGCCATGGAAAAGGGAAGCTGAAACCAGAGAGCTGGAGGCCTCCAGCATTGCCAAGAGGAGACTGAATGACTAGATACCACAACAGGAGTTTTAATAAGTTGAAAAAGGCTTGCAGTCAAGGTGGAGGCTTACTGGGGATCCCAGAGGGAAGGAAAATAGTAGGTGATATATGTCATAGGGAATTTCATCCAATCATGTGGTCTGTTGACAGAAAGAAAACACAATGTGCAATTGCCTTTGTTTAGTCTAAAACAGCTGCCAGTATGCACATATACCACATGAAAGGTGAACCCTGAACAAGTTCCCAGAACGTCTTCATGAAAAAGACATCTGCTGCCCAAGCTAATATTACCATTCTCCCTATCACAATGAGGTTTGAAAGGATAAATTCCATTTTCCAGGTTAGATAAGATCCTTACTTCAGCAACACAGCTTAAAGCTGCCAAGTGCAGTCAAAAAGACTGGTTTCTTCACAGAAGCTCTCAGCTGTTCAGTGCAGACTCACAGAAGAGGCACAGAGTAGAAGAAATTTGCATGCAACCAGCATGGCTGATCACCCTTGCAGGTTTGTGAAGGGCTGTGGGCTTGCACCACAGCTTCAGAAAAAAAGAAGGGATTGATAACAGTCAGCACAGAAGAAGGCAGATCCACCAGCAAGCTGGGTAAACTATTGGAGAAAGACTGGTACTGTTGTGCATCTCTGTTTCCAGAAGAGAGTAGTAGAGGAAGGACATCCTAGCAGTCCCCTGACCTCTGTGGGGCAGATGAGAAAGCCCCTGGTCAAGGTGAAGGTCCAACAACAGAGGGCCAGCTCTTGGCCCCAGTAACACAGATGCGTAGTTGCTTGTCACCAGAGTGGGTAGAAAATCCCCACTTTTCTCAGAAAAGCATTTAACTGACCCTAAGGATATGGGTAGATCTGTTCCCCTCAGAGAGTGTCCACTCAATAATTTAGCCTAGATTCTTTGACTCTATTTGATTGCATTTTTACTTACTTTGATAGTAAATCAGAAATTATGGTAACCCACCAGCTTTAAAGATATGTCACACACACACACACAAAAGTATGCTTTTCATGTAGGAAAGTTTAAGCATTTTCCCTCTTGATAAAACTGTGTCTGTGCATTTACCAAGAGGACAGATTTAAATGTGATCAGTTGTGGGGCCAAGAGATGGATTGCTCCTTGTGGTGCATTGGACTTCGCTGGCTGCCAGACGTGCACCACACTGCTCCATCACTCTCCCTCCTCAACAAGAGAGAGGAACAAAATCTGACAAAAAAATCTCATGAGTCAAGATAAGAACAGGGAGATCATTTACCAATTACTGTCATGAGCAAAACACACTTGGGTCAGGAAAAATAGTTCAATTTATTTTCAGTCAACAGTTAGAATAGGATAATGAGTAATAAGAACAAAACTAAAAAAACCCTAACTTATTCACACCCCTCCTTTCTCCCCAGACAACAATTCCCTCTCAATTTTTCAACCTCCTCCCCTTAAGCAGTACAGGGGAACAGCAAACTGGGGTTGTGGTCAGTTCATGACACGTTGACTCTTCCCCTTCTTCCTTCTCACACTCTTCTTTTGCTCCATCATGGGGTCTCAGCCATGTGAGACAGTCCTCCATAAACTTCTCCAACACAGGTCCTTTCCATGAGTTGCAGTCCTTCAAGATTTAACTGCTCCAGTGTAAGTCCTCCACAAGGACAGAGTTCTTGCCTGAAAATTTCCTTTCCATGGGCCTCAGAGCCTTCCAGGAGCCTGCTCCAGTATGGGCTCTGCAGCTTCCTTCAGGGCACATTCACCTGCTCCAAAATGTAGTCCTCCAAGGGGTGCAGGGTAACAACTTCCATCACCATAGTCCTCATCACAGGGGGCAGGGGCAATCTCTGCTTTGGTATCTGAGGCACCTCCTACCCCTCCTTCTTCACCGACCCTGGTGTCTGCAGGGCTGTTTCTTCTCACATGTTCATGTTACTTCTCACAGGTACTGTTGCACAGTGTTTCTTACCCCTTTCTCAAGTGTGTTATCGCAAATGCAGTAGCAACATTGCTGATGGGGTCAGATTTGATGAGCATGGGGTGCGTCTTGGAGCCAGCTGAAGCTGATTTTGTCCAACATGCCAAGTTTTTGATGCCTTCTCACAGAAGCCACCCCTAAGGTGATCCCCTCCCCCACATCCCCAAACCTCACCTTGTAAACCAAATAAACTCCTAATACCTGGAAACAGATTCATGTCTTCAATAACCATCAACAGAAATATCAGCAATCCTGATATTTACCTTGTCAGGTAGCTAATTTGTGTCCTTGTGTCCCTCAACAATTTGGACAATACAAAGCTGCTCAAGGGAAACAAATAGTTTGTGGAAGGAGCATATTTCTTCTTTCTTGTTGACTCTTGAAAGTCATTGGAAAAAAACTGATCTTTTCACTCTATGACTTTGTTTAGGGGCTGTTACTCTTGGTCTGGTATTTGTGGTCCAGTTCTGAGATAGGTTTAGCATCCTTTTATGCACAAGAGCAGATGTTCAGTGCAATTTTCAGGGCTGAACCATTTTTATGATTAGTTTAAGTTTAGCAGGATCCAGGTTCATGATGTGGACAGTTCCTTCTGGATTTACATTCTTAAATAACAAAGGAAAGGTCTCCAGGCTAAGGCCATGCACAAGGACCCAGATTATCAGAATTTATTTTCCAGTTATAATAGACTTTCCCAAGACAACATAATTTCCTCTACTTCCTGTAGTACTTTTCCATCTAATAAATGGACACATTAAGACCTTCCGCTTTGACAGTTAGCCACGACTTGTTTGTCCCTTGAATAGTAAGGTTTTTAGTGAAGCATCTGTGTTCTATTCATTCCACAGCAAGCACTACTAAAATACTTCTATGTTGTGACTTCTTTATGCTGTTGTCTTGTACAAAAAGATTAGTGTCTTGTTCCATTTCTTATTCCATCCTCTAGCTATAAATTACTTACTTTGAGAGAGCATTAGTGACAACGTGAGCCAGCGACGTGCACTTACAACCCAGAAATCCAGCTGTACACTGGGCTACACTGGAAGAAGTGTGACTAGAAACTCAAGGGAAGTAATGCTCTCCTTGCTACTCTGCTCTCATGAGACCTCACCTGGTATGCTGCATTCAGTTCTGGAGTCCTCAGCACAGACAGCTAAGGACATCTAGAAAACCGTGTAGAACAAAACAATCCAACAATGAAACAGTTGTACAGAGATGTTATTTAGGAACTATCAGTATAGATGTTCAGATTAGACATGGATCTGAGCCTTGAATTTTGGATCAGGATTCAGACATGCTGTACAATTTCAGTCTGACCTATCATGAGAGAGCAGGCAGCTTTGACTTCTCCAAAGCTTATGTATAATTTGGATCTGAGAGAATACCTTGTACTCAGCTCCAGCTCCAAGAGATCAGACGCGTTAGTGCTGAGAAGTAGTACTTTCATTTTACCTCACTTCATCCTTGGCTTTGGGGTCTGTGAAGAGAAGCGCTATGTCAGCATGGATGGTAGTTGCACATAACCTGTAGACATTAAAAAATTATGAAGTGAGCTTGTACCATAACACTCTGGTTTTGCATTTTCCCTTTTCTGTCATTATCTTTCACATGATGTCAGTCATCTGGATAATGTAAGCATAATGGTCAGGTTTGAGATACTGAAGTTATCCTGGTAAAAAGGCAAATCACCTGCATGTGCATAGGAACTAACCATGAAATGTAAGTTCTTGTTATTTGCAGAAAGTATAATTAAAACACAGAATCAGTCCACAAACTTTCATAAAGCAGAAACTCACCTGAGTGCTGGAGAACAGCTCATTTGTATTACCCTTGTAATTTCTCTTACAGTCTTTGTTAGTGTTTATATGAGGATGGAGCTCTCATAAATTGAATTTGCTCATTTTAATGGAGAAATCTTGGAGGTTCATCTTATTCAAAGTTCTCCTTTTGCATCCAACTCAAAATTTTAATCTCTTCCATTAACAAATTAATCACCAATGAGCACAGCACTTTTCCACTGCTGACTGATGGCAGCACCTGATCATGCTTCTGCTTAAATACAGAGTGTGTAATCAAAGTTTGCTCTCAAGGATGACACTGAGCAGGAGATCTCTTTTTTTTTTTTTTCCCAAGCAAAGACCAAAGGATCAGCAGCAGATGGCTGGAATCCTGTGCCCCAGGTGAATGGAGTCTCCCCAAGAAAACAATTCAGAAGTAAATACCAGGAGATCCTGTTAGTCACCAGTATACCTATAAAACTAATTCCAATGTTAAGTCTTAAACTCATATCTGCTATGGAAAGTATGATATTCAGATGTTTTCAAAACTACTCAGATGTCAAAGGATGACAACAGGTTGCCAGGAAGTAATGCGTTTGCTTACTTTTATCATGATGTGTATAACCAGCATATAAATTAGGAAGCCTTATCTATCCTCTGTTTTATATCTATCTGAGGTTCTCTGAGACTGCACAATGTCCCTGGAAGGGAGTTCTCAGTCAGGGACAACACCCACTTGATATAAATTACTGGGAAAAGAACACCTCCTTGTCAGCTTGCCAATTAAATTACATGGAAAGAAATCTAAGTGACAGCATGAAACCCTGCAGAACGAAGGCCTAATTGCTAAACATGTATGTTAAATGGATTAAATAACAACGTACATTTAATCTCATGATAAGAATGTAATTATACTTATGTTACTGCTGTTAGTGGAGTTAATTAATGGGATGTGATATCTACATTTGATCACCTGTCCTCCCTGCTTTTGGTGAAGATGACACAAAACCAACCAGTTCCTCAGAGTAGGGTAACAAGTATGTTTAAATTTGTTCACTCCAGAAGAGTTTTTTCTGTGACAGAGCCAAAAAAACACGCATCCTGTTTGTACCTCCCCTCCAGAACAGGTTATAAGGGCTGATGAGGCATGCACAAAGATTCTCTTTTAATCACTGGATGGATTATGTCTGCTCCCAACTTGAGCCCAGAGGGCAACTCTGTTTTATTGCCTTGCTGCAGGCTCCTACCTCCCAGGCAAGGGTGGTGCCTGCATTGTCTCAGTTTTGTAATTACAATCATAGAGGCTGAGCTTCCTCTAGCAGCAACAACCGTGATGATGTTTTCAGTGTCCTATATACAATAACCCAACTCCTACCAGCTCCAGCATGGACAGAGTCTGTTGTCTGTTTAGTAGGATCAATCCTGCAAAGGAAGTTGGAAGAGGTAATTATAGGAGAGGCTGAGGGGCGGTGGAAGTAAAACTAATTTTCTAACCTGTTTTCCAGCAGGAGGCTCCTATAGAAATTTCAAGAAATATAATACCTTGCAGCTGCAGCAAGGTGGCTTAAAGGCTTCTGAATTACTATTTTTACTTAAACCATGTGGTGTCAGCAATCACATACCTGAGGTCCTGGACACTAAAGAGAGGAAAACATTCACTCAGGAAATAATGCATCAAAGAGCTATTGCTTTATGGAGCTTGCCTTCTAATTATCTGCTGGTTTATACAGACCAAACTTACTGCTTCTTTTGCTGCAGCTTCTCTACCTGAAGTTTTGGTGACTTCAGTCTAAGTGAATCCACTGAAACATCATTTGGCCCAGTAGCTTAATATGATTTTCTTCAGTTGTATAGAAAACTTAAAATTTCAGTCCAATATTTTCAGCACAAACTAAATTAATTTGAGACATAACCAGTAAATATATTCCTATTTTAATCACCACTGAGTGCACAACAGAATAGGTGCAAAAGGACATAGTTTGCTTAGAGCTGGAAGTCATGCATGTACAGTTGGCTAGACTGAACTAAGTTCTTCATTAATAGAAGTGTAAACTCAACAGAGAATTCAAGAACCAAGCTGAGGCATATTTGCTTTTACACCAGCTATTAAAAGAGCCAAATTACTTGAGAAGAAGAGAAGCATGTCTCTTTGCAGCAGCTGACTTTTTCTTTTCCTAAGCATCCTAGTGAAATGAATCAATCGGAATTCTCAACAGATTATTTTAGGTAGATGAAAAATGTGTTTTATGAACAACATAAGAGCAACACAGACTAACTAACTTCTAGGAAGCATTTCTTTTTAGGATAATAAAATAACAATTTCTTTTAAACACAAAAATATTTTACCCGTCAGTTCTCATCAGAGAAGCCAAGATTTCAGTAAAATTATACAGGAATTTGCAGAAAAAGTACTGCTATTTGTATTATTTTAACATAAAATGAATCTGAAAGAGGTAGGACTCCTGCTTCCATGTAATAAAGCTGCTAACAAAAAGGACTAAGATGAGGCTTTCATGAGGGATGGGTTATTCCCTTCCTGCTCCCATGGGATTTTTTTTTTCTTTCAGGAGTCAAGCCACTGAACTACATGGGACAGACCTTATCAATTCCTACATTCTGCTAGAACAGTATAGAACTCAAATGCAGTGAAAGAAAAGCCAGTAGTGCTATCTGACACTTAAATTAACACTTCATCTGTTGCCATACTATGGAGTACATTGCATGAGAAGGTACTTTGTTTTGCTGATTTTTAGTGCTGTTTTCCTCATTTTTATTTCCAAGTTGAGAGAACTATAGACTGGATTACTCCAGACGTATCAAGTGAGAGTACTGCCTCAACCACAAAAGCAAAGCAAAACAAAACAAAACCAAAACCCCACTACACCTACACTGTATTTTTTTACTTGATTTGCAGCATATTCTGGGAGTCCTGGAGAAAGGAAATGACAGGATTCAGGTTGGAAGTAATTAAGAGCTTGGGTGAAGATGAAACACAGACTAGAAATCAATATCTTCTCATACCTAAAATGATAGCCATTTTCTACATCCATGTGCAGTGCTATCCCCTCGTAATGATGCATATAAATCCACAGAGAAAGTCTGTTAACATTTCGCTTTGATTTTGCTAAAATATCATACCCTTAGGTACATTACATGTCACTGAGCACACATTTAGATGGAAGGCAACTCTTCTGGTCAAAAATTATTGCACTAGGACAGACAGAAACACTGGTCAGAGAAGTGCCTATGAATCAATTAGCCTATTCTTGAAGTAGCTCACACAAAAAATGTGGCCTTGCAAAACACCAGAGACACACTGGAGAAACTGAAGGTTAAGAGAACAACAAAAAACCCAGGAACAATAGGAAATTGAAATAGGAAGTGGGCCTAGGAGGAGTTCTGGAGGCCTCTAGTCCAACTGTTTGCTAAAAGCAGGATTGTTTCCAACACCAAACCACGTCAGTCACGGTTTTTTCTTTTTTTAATTTAAAAACCTACCTACAGTGAAAATATCACTAGCTCATGGAGTGATGTCCCCAGTGCTGCAACACTCTCCCAACAGGAAAGCTATACCGTTCTCCTCTCTGAATGTCTTCTCCCTTTGTAGTGTCCTTTTTACATTCTGCATGTCTGATAAATTAGGCGTACTTCTTTCCTACTGTCCTTGCAAAATACATGCTCTGTTTTCACACACATGTAGGTAACTGCTAATGCAGTAGGAAAGATAATGCCTTCAGCTAGGTTCTCCAAACATAAGTTGATCCAAATAGGCTTCAGACTTCTTCACCAGGACTTTGACTGGGGCACTTGCTTTTTGACTTATGCTACACAGCCCCAGCTTTCATTCACAGGGTGTTTGTACCCATCCATTTGTCTGAGAGCAGTTTGGCATGTTGGGGGAAGACCGAAAGCAGTTTACAAAGCTGCATCCTGGAAGGACTGTAGTCTTCAAGGTTAAACTTTGTACTCCAGACTACTCAAACTGAAATCTCTTTTTCCAGCAGTGGCTTATGTGGGGGGCATGGAATTAGCCATGCAGCAAATAAATAAAAGAAAGGTTTGTCTAGCATCTTAAACCTATCTTAGACTAAAACATCTGCTTATATAAAATCTTCTTATGCAGAATAATTTCCTACTCAGTAGTTTTCCTGCATTAGAGGCAGACAGTTTGATTTCATGGTAAAAATGTTCCTCTGTTATTATAAAAGTATTGAAGAAAGGCTTCAAGGTGAGGAAGAGTGGAGAACTTGGGGCAGTTTTCATTGAAATGTACTGTACCTCTGCAACTGCATTTAGGTATTTTCTCTAAGCCAGGAGACCAACTTTTTCTGGTTTAACTTCATGTGAAGGCTCCCGTGCAGCACCACTTTCCAACATAATTGGGTGATGCGTATCAACATTTCATACAGTCCTTCTCACTTCACAAAGAATGAACTGTCCACTGGACACCTTAGAGTTATGGACCTACAATTCTTACTTTCTATGACTCTGCCAATCCTCAGTATTAGTCATGGAGGGTAATGCACAGGGTGACTTGAACTGCTCAACTCATCTCCAGGGAAGTACTGTGTCTGCAAGGAAGGGAGACAGCGGTCCCCCTTCCCATAGCAACTCCTGCAAAGCCTTTGCACTGCTGTGAATATGAAGGCAAGATCTTTGCATGGAGGGCATTCAGACTCTGTACCTCTGTACCGAAAAAAAATGACAGCAGTCAACTAGCAATAATGTGGCAAACATTTGCCCAAACCTCTTAAGAAAAGGAAGAACAATGAGTCTGGGAATTTGATGTATACAGAACACCATACCACAAATGCTCCCTGTGAGGGCCAAGGATCCCAGTTACAAGAAAGGGAATTTTCTAGTAAGGTAGAGAAGTAATGTGATAATCATGTTAATAACTATTATTTCCTTTGCGTCTTCCTTCCCACCTCTTTGTTGTTTTTTAGTTCAGCACAGGAACCTCAAGGCAGATGAACCAGTCACGTGCAGCCAGAAGCGCAAAAACAAACTTGGGAAGATCGAGGGCTTTGTTTCAAACTCACACTATCCTCTCAGTAAAGTGAATGGGTTAATGCAACTCCAACACTGTAGAAATCACCCCAAGTTCTTCCAATACCTCAGTTGTGTAATTCTTGTTAGCTATGCAACAATGAGTAACCCTTTCTCTTTTTAAATTGGTGGAAGTGCAGGTTGGCTCTGGGCTAAATCTTACAGTGTGCAAATCACTTGTAGGTCTCCTTTGTAAGTAAATGTTTCTAGAGACCTCTGAAAAAAAGGCAATGTCTGGCCTACAATGTATCCTCCTGGCCTCCTTTTCACTTTCTTTAAAGAGAGGGAAAGGAAATAAGTACTTTAACAGAGAAATTTTGACTCCTGAGGAGAAAGGTGGAAGGTGGAAGCTTATACAACTATCAGGTGATCAAAGATTTCATGCTGTTAAACATTATACACATTCAGTTGAGATCTGGTTCTAATACAATCAAAAGGCTAAATTTGAAACACGGTCTGATTAAAACACACCCAGAAAAAAACCTTTTTGACATGATCTGAATTTGCATTTAAAAATCTATATTTAACAAAGAAAATTTCCAAGGCAGCACAAAGATTAATTTCTCAATGGAGAATGAAAAAAATAGCACCTCTTGCACCATCTTACTGAGTTACACTCAGCATTTGACTCCAATTAAGCACAGGCTCAAAGCGGGATCCAGTAGGTCATCAGATATTGGAGCATTCAGAATCCCAGCTCATGAAATGCCTGGGTTGATAATCCAAATTTCAGCCTGTCACTGTCTATTTTGATCTTTCAGTCCAGCCTGCAACATTCCTTCATTTCTATGTTTGGGTTCAGGAGGAGTCAGCAGACCTTGGCAGTGTGCCCTTGCCATGTGCCTAAATGGATGCTGGGCTTGTAGATATTCAAGGCGTTCATTAAGGACATGCTAGACCCTAGAGTTGTGTGGCCTAGGGAAGTCAATTCTACCACCTGTAAACCCTAAACTCACTGTGAAATAGGGGGGAAGGGTGCAGAGGGGAAAAAGACTGCTTTGCTCCCTCCCAGAGCCGCCAACTGCAGAATCAGTCACAAGTATAGACCTACCATCACAGTAGCCAGTACAAAATTAGACACACACAAGCATGCACTCTTAAAAAGTTTTTATTAATTTTCATTGTTTTTTTTTTTAAAAAAAAACAAACCCGTCAGTGCAACAGTTCAGTATCCCCTTCCTATCCCCCATCAGTAAGCAGTAATTTTAAAATGAGGAAATACCGAGTGCTGAAGCCAATGGGTTAGCATTTTGCTATTATTTCCTTCTGTCAAACTCTGAAAAAGTCCTCTGTATAAATTAAACAATGAAAAAATTGTTATTTTCAATTCTATGTCATTACAGTCAACAGAATTATAATAATGCATCTAAAATGTGTGTCCACAACATATCAGGTATACAATTTTGGGAAAAGAAAAAAAGGAAAAAAAAGTATGACGTTCTAGGCTTGTTAAAAGGATAATGGTCCCATATTTTTTTATTAACAGGTTAGCAAAACAAAATCCGGTGGATTACAATATTTACATGTTATTTGAAAAATAAAGTAGTGATAAAAGCATGTCACAATCTTTTTTTTTTTTTTCTTTTTTCTTTTTGGTAACCATTACAAACACCCAATCCAGGTATGGAACTGTTTAAATACATTTGAAATGAGGCCAATTAAAAAACAAATACAGACACAAAATGCATTTATATTTGTCCCTCCAATGTGTTTTTCCATGACATTCCCTCCCTACTTCAAAAAACAAAACAAAACAACAAAAAAATCAAAATAATACCCCTAACACATAATTGATGAATCCCCAAAAGCAAAACACCATGCTTCTCAAGTAGCACTTATTCCACAAATGCAACATTTTTGCCATCAATTTCATGTGAAGCTCTCTAGGACATGTTTCCTCAGGAGCTTCCTATTTCCCTCCCTCCCCCTCCCCCAGATCCCTTCCCAAAACGAAAAAAACAAACAAAGACACATGCATTTCTAAAACTAGGTTTCAGTCAAGTACTTTCTACTTTTTGGAA
>WAAB01021531.1:0-14206 GCA_013389865.1 Piaya cayana | reverse complement strand
TGTTTTTTGGGGTTTTTTTGTTCACAATCAGAACATACCATGGGCACCAGATCCTGTATTCATTGCTCAGGCAAAATTCCTGTTGAGTTTGGTAGGCTTTCCACCCAAGTAGTTCAGGATCAAGCCACTTAGGTATGCAGGTTCCTACTCATTCTACACTGCTCCCCTCATGCTAAAAGCTAAGGAGGAGGGGAAAAACTTAGCAACATCATCTTGAATCGAGTAAAAGTAGTTCTCCAGGCTCAATGTTGTATGTAACTATTATTTCACCTCTGCTTGCAAAAAGATGCATTAACAGACACCCCTCCCTCCCACCACACCAAAACAGAAAGAAAACACACACACCACAGACAGAAGAAAAAAAGGCAGCCAATTTTAACAAAAAGTTACTGGTGTGAGACTGATAGATGTTAATATGACAAGCAACAGAACGGTTATGAGGACCTATGTGTTTGGCCCGCGAGCTGCATAGCTGTGCCGTAAGTTTGGTTCTTTAGTTTGTTTTTGTTTTTGTTTTTTTAAAAAAAAAGTTAAAACATCTTTGTTATTTCCATATGTTTAAAATTAACAACAGCAACAACAAAAAGTTCTTTTCACAAGATCTAGTCTCCTTTCCCTGACCCCCCCCTTGAAAAGAAATACTCATTTTACATGAGAAACTTAATTGTGCTGTATTTGTAACACCTCAGGCTGATAGAAAATAAACATGTGGCAAACAAAACTGCACAGTCACATGAAATCTATCAAATCCTAAAATTATAACTGAATACTAACAAACAGCTTACCTGGAATAAAGGATGACAATTCACAAACAGTTATCTAGGAATTAAAGTCTCTCTCTCTTTTTTTTTGTTTTTTTTTTTACTAAAATAATTAAAAAAATCACAGTATTTTAAGAAATAAAACCCACACTGGGATTTTAAGCACAATTTGTTTTCCTTTCTTTAAAACTTTTTTTCTTCCTCCACTCACCACCTTGCCCAGCAGTCTCTCTACATTTAACCACAACAACAACAGGTAGTACTGACAAATGCAGAGATCTCCCTTGGTTAATTCTGAGGTACTAGGAAACAGGTGACTGTTTTAAGCAAAGCAGTTTCTGTTTTGTTTTTGTTTTTTTTTTTTTTTTTTTTCTCTTTTTTTTCTTTTCTAAAGCAGTTGCATTCAGTCTGGAAAAGCGTTATGTATTAAAACTAGAAAAACGCACCCAAATTTGTGCGTTGAAAAGTTATCCCCCTACTTTTTCCACGCTCACGACGCTTCCATTCACAAACAATCCAAGTCTCCACCGCAAAGCACGATGTGTAATGTAGGAATACTGGGAGTTGCTTCATTAGTCCAAGATGAATGTAACTTCCCATTGTCAAGATCCAGAAGAAAAGATGCAGTGATGTAATGGAACCACTTATTCCATCACTTAAATAACTTTAATATACACACACTCACACAGGTACCAGTGCTTTGAAAATAGATCATTCAATCCTAAGAGCAGCTTTATTCCTTCCTTCTGCCCACCCCACCCACCTCCCCACCCCACTCATCACTGTTCAAGTACATTGATTTGAAACACACCAAATGCTTATTCGTTTTTGGCCTCCGAGTTGTCTTGGAGAGGATTGTCAGCAGTTACCATGCTGACTGCTGTTTCACTGTTAGGGGAATAGTCCACAATCATTTCCTCAATGCCTTCTTTTCCTTCCGGCACTGTGCAAATAGTTTCTTCTATGTCATCCTTTGGCTGACTCTCCTCACTGGTCCTGTGGCTGCTTTCATTCAGTGCCCTGGAAAGCCAAGCAGCAGAAAACAGAAACACAGTTGATACAGAGAGATCAAAGCCAATCCATGTGTATCACAAGAAGGAAAAATCCAGGCCAATTTCTAAACAGGCAGATGCAAACAGACACACCATTGTCATCATGCAGTGGAATGAAGGTATCAGCATGGTCCATGACATTCTAACTTTGAAACAAAATCTTTGTCTGATCTACACTGGGCCTGACATGAGATGAGAGGAAAGAACCCTGGTTCTGTCTTTTGCAAGTTTATTCCCCTTTCCCTAGTCCCTTGTAAACAAGATTTCCAGGTCACCAAAGGCACAGGAAAACAGTTCATTTCCCAGAGAGTTAATGATCTGATAAAACTTTTTATAGCTTGCAACAATTCAAGTACTCATATTTAGGCAGATAACATTACGGGTAAGAGAAGTAACATTTCTCATCCCAACATAGTTAACCTAGAATATTACATTCAAATGTCTCCCACACTCAGCAACCTTGAATGAAATCTACTGTTTGAAGAAACTCTGATCAGCAAATAGATCCCTGTTACTACCAAGATCTTCATCAAAAGAAGGAAAATGATTGTTCCAGAGGTGCCTATCATCCCACACTATGCAAACTTCTGTAGAAAGGCAACATCTTCACCATGAAGACTAACTAGTGAATTTCACTCTGCGTGTTTTAGGAGGATGTCATTCAGACTGATTTTACTTCTCTTGAAGGTCTTTACATTTCTTGCATATAATTCTTTGCACTACTATGCCAGTCTAGCTGCAAGTGAAAGAAATTTAACAATAAAAGGTGTTCGGGGCGTGGGGAGGAAGACACCAGTTCCTCATGGAATATTCCATATAATTGTCTGCAATTTTTACACGGCTTTGCTGGCAGGCAAAACCAACAGTATACTCAGGTAAAGATAGTTATGGCCAAGTGATATTCACTCTGGGACAATCTTTAGAACCACAGTTAAATCCTTCAGTCTACAGCTATCTTGGGCAGTAGAGTTAAAAATAAAGGATGAACAGGAACTTTCCTGACAGACATACCTGATGGTTGTATCCACACCTGGGACAGACAAAATTGTTCTTCATAGAACTGTGTTTGCCTCTGTCACAGAGCTTTCTGGGAGGTGAGGATTAGGGTGGGGAAAATGCACAAAGGTCTGCTGTTACCCTTGGGCTGTTTGGCAAAGGAATGTAAACCAACTTACATGCCATGTCTCAGCACGTGTCGCTCCCACTCAGAGCCTTCTGTAAATGATCGGCCACAGAACTCACACGGGAAGCGTTTCTCCGGAGCACCACTGTCAGGAAATATCATGGGATCTGGAAAAAGACAGCACATCCTGTGAATTCAGAAGTGCCAGGACATGAAGTCACCACAGTGATCCAACTCTGATCCTCTCTGCTTCACCTTTCTCATGTCTGAGAAGCAAAAGGACTTACCCATCAAATAGCTGTGAAAATGCAACTCCCTGAAAGCAAAGTGACACTGTAAGCAACAAATACCATCCGAAGTCTTGAAGTATCTCTGCAAGTAAGGGTAATGAGTTACTACTCCCTGTTCCTGAATTTTAGGAGTATTGGGGCTGAAATGGCTTGAAAGCAACATCAGAAAACTCAGTAAAGCCTATCAATAATTTTTTAATTGAGAGGACAAATTTTAGGAAACAAAGACTTATAGATACATTTATATTTAACATTGTATCCTCTTAATAAACAGATATCCCTTCATCATGAATTCTTATGGGTTAAGTCCTGCATCTTAACTGCATAGGTGTTTCATCCCATCCTAATCCTTTGTACAAAGTGCTTGGGGCCTCATTTGCAGAAATGTCAAGTCACTGGCAGCTCAGGGAGCAGTATTTCTGAAAGCCAAGCTTCATGTGAACATAGCCAGCTTTAACAAAAGATGAAACATTTTCTCACAAATTAAAAAGATCACCACACAAGCCATTAAAAATAATTGCATGGACTATGTCACTTGATTCTTTTGCTGGAAATGAGACAGCACCATCTGCTCAGAGCATTAATTCCTTAGTAGGGATTATCTTAGCAAGAAATCAACAGAATGCCTTTCTGACTCCTCCCAAATTACATAATAAAAGAGATTTTACTTCATTTTGGTTCTGATCTCTGCTCACTTCTGTTCTTCACTCTCAAATTTACTCTATTCAAGATCAGCTTATGAATGAAAAATTGCCCGCATGTTCCCTATTTTCTGTATTTAAGCCCTGTAAATGTATTTTTGTCACACATTTCTCACTATTTACTCTTTACTAAAGTTCTGTATGGAATCGTTCTTAGCATTATTTTTTACCTCTTCTTCATGAAAGAAAAAAACCCCTCACTTTGTATTCTTACTGTCAGTGATTTACTACATGGTCAAATATCAGAAAGTAAGGTGCTGTGTCAAGAGGAAAACCAGTAAGTAAGTCAATGCCATTAGTTCAGTTTACATCTGGATTTTAATATCTCATGCATGGTACAAAACTATAAACACACTGCAACACACAGACTAGTCATGGTACAGGGACAAATATTTATGGAAGGTAAAAATTCTGGAGGCAGATGTTGCTGACTTACCATATAATACCCAATAGGAAGTTTATTCTGGGTCTGTTCAGAAAGAAGATTCATAACATAGAGGCTGTCTTGCTCAAATAAGGAGTTGGGATTGTTCAGGCTGGAGAAGGCTCAGGGAGACCTTATGGCACCCTTTCACTACTTAAAGGGGCTTATGAGAAAAATGGAGAGACACAATTTACCAGGACCTGTACAACAGGTAAAGAAGTGATGGTTTTAAACTGAAAGAGATAGGTTTAGATTGGACACAAGCAAGAATTTTTTAAGATGAGTGTGTTGAGACACTAAAACAGGTTGCCCAGAGAAGATATGGATGCTCCACCATTAGAAATGTTCAAGGTCAGCTTGAATGATGCTTTGAGAACTCATTAAAGATATTTCTGTCCATGGAAGGGGCACTGGACTACATGATCTTTCAAAGTCCCTTCTAACTCAAACCAGTCTATAATGTATACTTGCAAGTCTCATTAAGATCAGAAAGTGCTAGCCTAGTAACTCTATCACCTCTTCAGAAAACACTACCTTGTTCCCCCTATCTTCTGATCAGTTTTGCTTCTAGGGGCTGTTAATTTGGACCACTTCCTTGAAGATGTATGAGAAGCTGCCCTTCTCTGGGGCCTGCAGGAGATAGGTAACAGACTGCACAACACCTGACCTCTCTGCAGTTTTCCTGTACCACAAATAAAAGCACTCATGGACATTTATTTTTGTCTACTATGGGAAAACACATCTTGATTACTATTCCTGCTAAGACCAAGTCAGCCGAGATAGATGGTCCCTCTGGGATGCAATCCCTCCCGGGGCAGCTGTTCTTTCCATGGTGAATACCAGACAACCTCGTTTTGACCCCCTCTAATCATCTTCCTCCCAGGTCAACATGTTTTCTATCATTAACCACAGCCAGCTACTCCCTTCCTTTCACATCCAAGGTAGCAGTTCAGTTCTGTTAAATTCTGCTGCCCAGCTCTGCCTGTTCACATGGGTAACAGTTCTTCCTTGGTTCATTGTCCAAAAGTCCACTTGGAGAAGCAACACACTTCTTTGCACCTTCAGTAGTCCACATACCAGCCTGAAGTCAAAGTGATTCATCTAGGCAGATGTTTGACTCATGGGAAGAAATCCTAGTTGTGTGTAAGTCACAGATTTCAGAAGGTTCAGGCAGCATTTGCTTCCAGATACTTGGAGCATACACAGGCACCTTCAGCAAAACCCACTTCCTGCTAACTCCACAAAGGCCAGAGTTGTCAAAAGCACACAAGTGACATACAGGATTACACAGTCTGATGTGGCTTGAAAGCTGTGACAGCATTAGCCACTGTGATGGGCTACACTTAAAACCAAAGGTCTGCTCCTCTGCCTAACAGGGCAAATTATTTTTATGCTAGAACTATCTTCTGAAAATCAACAGGGAGATGTCAGCATGCAATTCAGCATCCAACACCCTCAGTTCCTGTTTCACCAAGGCATTTTTCAAATGCAGATCTTGCATCTTGCACCTATAGTGGTAATTCACAACTTGTCTAGAAAAATACAGTCAACACAACTGGATCTTTTCTAAAAAACCCTTGTTGCAGTGGCCATATGTTACTTCTGCCTTTTCTACCTATTTTAGGATAATATGCTACAAATGGTAACAGATCAAAAAGGATTAAAAACCAACGGTGAAACACTGACCCTACAGGCCAGTCAAGAAAGAAAAACTCCAAAATGAACTTTGAAATATGCACGATTTTTTCAGACTACTCATCTGAACAACCATGCAGAAATAATTTTAGCCAGTCACAGAGGAAAAAAGCACAGATAAAAGTGAAAAATCTACAAAATAAAAATTAGGATTATTAAAAAACTATCTCTTGCTTAACTACTGATCACATGAAACACAGGGATAACATTTCTCTATTATCCCTGCAAATATAAATCTCCAGCCCAGAAGGTGATTTTTTTTTTTTACATTTTTGCAGGTATAATCTAAAGCCAATTTAAACAATGAACTTCACCTTGGGCAGTTGCCCTACCTGCAGTGCATTTACAGGTATTTGTAAAACTTGGCAGATAGCACCTTATCATAGAATCATGAGGTTGGAAAAGACCTTTGAGATCATCAACTCCAACCATACCTGCCCACTACTAAATCAAGTCCCCAAGCACTTCATCTATCCACATGTAAAACATCTCCAGGGATGGTGACTCAACCACCTCCCTGGGCAGCCTGTTCCAGTGCTTGAGAAGAAACACATCCTGTGAAGAAATTTTTCGTAACNGTGGTCTCACCAGTGCTGAGTACAGAGGGAGAATAACCTCCCTGGACCTGCCGGTCACACCATTTCATATACAAGCCAAGATGCCATTGGCCTTCTTGGCCATCTGGGCACACTGTTGGTTCATGTTCAGTCAGCTGTCAACCAACATCCCTAGGTCTTTCTTTGCCAGGCAGCTTTCCAGTCACTCTTCTCCAAGCCTGTAGTGCTTCACAGGGTTGTTGTGTCCCAAGTGCATGACTGTGTACTTGGCCTTGTTATACCTCATCCCATTGGCGTCAGCCCATTGATCCAGTTTCTTCAGATCCCTCTTAAGAGCCTCCCTACCTTCCAACACTTCCTCCTAGTTCGGTGTTGCCCACAAACTTGTTAAAGGTGCATCTGATCCCCTCAAACAACTCCTTGATAAATACATTGAACAGGACTGGACCTAGATCTGAGGTCACCACTTGTGACCAGCCTCCAGCTGCATTTAGCTCCATTTGCCACCACTCTTAACCTGTGCACCAGAACAGATTAGAAAATGCACAATTTACACTAGATACTGCAATAACCTGGTTTTCACAGAGGAAAGCTGTTGGAAGGGGAGGACAAGAAACAATTCAAATTAAAGAGAACTTACTTTTTCCCTGACAGTCTCACTCTGATCAAACCAAAAGCACAATCAAACACATGGCCTAGCTTTGCTGGAGTCAGTAGGATTACTCTTAGATACGAACTGAGGCTACACAATGCTACAGGTCGGGCACGGACCTACCCTGGCTCCAAAGCTGCCAACTGCAGCCACTGGAACAGGACTGATGCTTTGGTAAGTAATGCTCAGCACAGTTAATTAACAGCCCACAAAAAAAGTTTGGCCAAGTTCCCTTCAACCCTCACTTGAACAATTCTGAGTGAAAAGTTGAAAATCGGTTACCAAACCAGAAAATCTGACAGATCACGAATATACCTCACTTAAGTAGTTTTCCAAGCCCTTATAGATGCTGTCTACATAGGCCAAAAAGTCACAGATGCTATAACTATGTTTTCTCAGTGTATATTTTCTTAACAGAGAGAAAACTTGTAATAAGGATCAGAAAGTTCAGATTCCCCCAAGAGTAGTGTTCACAAAAGCTCAATTCTGCTCCTTCTGGCATACATGCATGGCTCTACAGGAATGTGCTGTAGAGCCAACAGCTGGCTTTGGTGAGGCTGGTGAGGCATGTTGCAGTGCCGCAACAACAACAACAAAAAGAGCTGCACTCACCTCTCTCTTCAGTGTTAGGGCTTAACTCATCTTCTTTTTCTTCTTCATCACTGCTGGAGCTCTCTGTTTTCCCCTTCATTTGTTCTAGCTGGTCCAAGTTAACCCGTCCAACTAGTTCAAAATTACGACTCACCTTTGAAAAAAATGCATTTATCAGCAATCACCATAATCATCAGCTAATCATAAAAATCACCATCTATGCAAACTAAAATTGACTACATGCCAAAGCCTACTTGGCTTTAGGTGACACACAGTCACCTAATCGAATCAGCACTCTCTTCTTTTCAATGATAGCTATTATTCTTTCTGTGCTTATTTTGTCTTTTTCATTTTTGCTTTTCAAAAATCAATGACATTCAGTAACACACAGCCCCCTCATTTGTTCTTGGTTTCAATATATAAAAACAAGATCAAAAATCCAAGAAATGCAAAACACTAAATTGTACCCTCTTTTTATGTGGCCATTCAACCAGGGTGACCAAAAGCTTCTATTGTGCATCTACACTGAAGGAAAATTATTTGTGGCTGCTTCATTCAGCTTCATGCATGAAAGGATGGGTCCTTACTCAGTGCATGACTACTGTATGCCACCTACACATTCACTCGTTAATAACAGATTAATTTTCATTATGAAGGGCTGCAAAGTGCTTTGCAAACTCATGTACAGACTATAATGGGAACACTTCACACACCAGTCAAATTCAGCTGACCCTAGGGTGAAATGCACCAGCTGCTTAATAGGTCACAGTAGCAATATGAAAGAAGCAGCTTAAGGCATGGAAGTCAGAAGATCCACCACATCCAACAGAAACAGAAGAGGAGCAGGCCGGATTTACAACAGAGGCAGAGAGCATGGAGCATGACCAGGACACTAGGGCTAATACTCATTGGATGAGAAGCACCCCCTGAGCTTGCTGATCACTGCTGGGTAGGATTTTGGACTCATCTTTCATGCAAAGCGACTACCCTCTAACAAAGTGCAGGCACTGAGCCACAGAGGCAGAGGGGATGGAGAGAGAAGAGTGAGCATAGTACAGCACCTCCTGCAAGATGCTGAATGAAATATCAACACCCACTGACTATTTTTTATCCCTTTGCTGGAAAGGGAATTTGAATGAACCTAAAGAGCAATTGATTTAGACTGTAGTATAACTCAAAATAGCAAACTATTCCTAAATGTGGTGGTATGCAGATTCCTAGCACCACTTCATCTAAACAGCTATGATGAGGCTCTCTGACTTAAGACGTTACCTACTGAGATTTAAACAAACAAGACCACATATAAGAGCCTAAATTCAACTCTAAACATGCATGGGAACTCTGTAAGGTGCAATATATTACCTGGACATCTGAGCCCAGAACTTCAACATGAATTATGGAGACATAAATGACCAAACAGAAATGGGGATTACTTGGCTGAAAAAAAGGTGTCATTCAGTCAGTGAAGTAGGAGTCAGTTTTTCCTCAGGGCCTGGGGAACTCAGCTCAAACACGTGGAACGTGTTGGTGTATAGCTGCCTCCTCTGGAACTGTGACAAAGAAGCGCTCAAATACTCCAAACCAAATCTCAGTTCTAGAACTTAAGTGTCTCTCAGCTACATAGCTCACAACTACAGAAACTAAAAGCTTACAGTCAATGGAAAGCCTCCAATGACTTCCCAAGGACTGGATCAGGTCTGCATTCAGGCAATCCCCCAAAACTGCAAAGCAGTCTTAACTGAAGACCTGGTTATACTTGCTGTTTATCTTTCCCTTGTTAAATGTAAACGGTGATGTATTGCCCTCTTTTGTTATTAAAATATGCATGGCAGTCACACTGCTGAAGTTGCCACAGCAATCTTAAGTTTGGAATCTCCTGTCTTTTAGAGGGGCTAAATCACACAGCCCTAATGCCGCTTCCCAGCGGCCTCCCTCCCTCCCCTTTTTTTTCTTACCTCTTTAAATAAACTTTGCATACACAACTGGCTTTTCCAGATAATCATATTCTGCATACAACACCCTGCCAATTCTGGTCAGTCTGAACTACTTCAGAAATGCTCAATTTTGAGATTATAAAGAAAAAAAGATAATAGAAAACAGAGGTAATAAAACCCAACATGGGAGGGATTAGTTTTGCAGATTTGAGGAGGGAGAGAACAAAAAATAATAAGGGCAAGTTGGTTACTTAGAATCAACACAAAAGTAAACTAATACAGCATTTGCAAAGAGTAGAGTGCTATGAATTAAAACTATCTGGATGTTACCTTGTGCTCATCTCGAAGGTGAGCGTCCAGCTCCTCAGTGTGTTTGGTCTCATAGTAGCAGAGTTGGCATTTGTAAGGTTTCAGTTCATTGTGCTTCTCAATGTGCTGCTGCAAGCTCTCATCACTGGAGCAGGTAAAGGTACACTTATCACAGCGGAAAACAACTCCCTGCAAGTACTTTGACAGTTTGGAACGGCAGACTTCAATGGGAACAACCCGCTCTTCTGTAGGAACAGGACAACATTCACTTAACAAATTTTATTAAATACCAGGTCCATATGTCAACAGCGTGGGCATGACAACCCACACAAGTAATAAGATCTGCTACACTGGTAGGCAGCCCTTCTAAAAAGGAATGGGAGCTAGGTTGGATTGACACAAAACCACAAGATAAATTCTTCCTCCAGTGACGAAGTTAATCCTCCAAGACCACCAATACAGGTGTCCTCATAAACATAACTGCTCCTTGGGTGAATAAGATGTAAATGGAAGTTTTGGGGCAAATGAGACTCCACCTTTAAGTCAAAGTTACAGAGCCTAGGAACAGAAAACCAGACATTATCAGCCAGACAAGAAGTCATGAGAAGGTCCTCATTAAGAGATTTTGTTACTCAACTGGCTTTTTGAACTACAACACTGAGACTTAGAGTTGTTACTCCTTATGGACTGGAGATTAAAGGAGGAGTTGGATTTTCCTCATGCAGGTTCATCCCTAAAGACAGAGTAGAACAGACCAAAAACCCAGGCCTGAATCTCAGATGGCAGACATGAAGGCTAGGGGAATGTTAGATGTTGCAACCCACATATGGATCTAAGCCGATGTCCTCTTTTCTTCAGTGAGGAGGATAATATCACATCCAAACACAACTACAGAAATACAAACTCCATTAGGGTTTCTGGAAGGTAGCAAAAGCTCCACTGTTCATTCACTTATGGCCAATACACATGCTACCACTACTCACAAGATTTTTTCCACAGCCCAACAAAATATTCCACCTTTCTCAACTTTTCCCTGAACACAGAAGTTATCTTATAACATAAATACTCTTTGGCCACTTCAAAAAGTGGAAGTTTCCCCCTAGTCTGTGTCTTAAAAAAAAACACCTTGCAGACTTGTAATTCTCTTCCATACAAACAATGGCTTCTCTAGCTATGAAGACACCAAGTTGTGGCCATTCAGAATGGGAGAGGAGGAGGGGAAAAAGGAGTCAACAAAATTCAAAGCCGTGATTTTAGGGTCATAAGAAGACTTTTTACATGGTTGCTGCAGCTATGTGCTTTTGAAATCATGGAAATAAGTGATGCAAGTAGTTTCAAAGGTCAAAAAGTAAACTGAAGATTTCAAGAAGAGTAATGCTAATCAAAACACATGAAAAATCAGTATTTCTCTAGCACCTGGCACAGATTTAAAAAGCTAAAACATCAGATGGTATAAAACTTTTTATCTATCAGTCTGGAGTAATGCAGCATTCCCTAATTCTCATTATCAAAACTTATCTCACAATAACACACACACACTCCTCAACTCAAACACAGCATAATAACATGAGAAAAGCAAAATAAACATAAACATCAATTCTAACCTGAAGGATTTCACTTTGGGGGGATGATTTAAAACTTTTACATGATATATTCATTTCAGTGAGTTTCCTCCAAGCAATGCTTTTGGAATTTGTAGAGTTATTTGGATCTAGAACCTCATAATTTGGAAGGTGATGCTCTCATATCCAGCTTGGCCTTACAAAGCTCTGTTTATTTAATTACTTACTTACAATGCACTTATCATATCTGGGCAACTCACAAAATTAAAGCAAACTATAAAGCCCCAAGCTTAAATTGAAAGAGGTAGTTGCTTTATCCACATGTAGATTTCTTCAAAGTTCAGCAGCACCTAAACAAAGACTACTGTATATACCTCACAAAAAGATGTTTTGAATAGTGGAACAATTTAGGAAGAAGTGTAATTAAAAAAAAAATTTAAAAACCACTTAAAAAGTATCATCTTGGTTTAAGAAATCCAGACCTTACATTAGACTATAGGCTAATTGCAATGTAGATTAGAGATTAAACTGAAAGGCTATTAATACCTCAGGTATTTACAAGCACAGTGACTCAAAACAGACATACTTTTTTTTAGCTTTGGACATAAAAGAGCCNATGTTGCATAAGCATTCCAGTAGCCAGAAGCAAGCACAGCACAAGGGTTCTGCATGTATCAATGCAGCTGTGTGTACAAGGAATTATGTCAGAAACAACTATGTGCAAGGAATCACGATATGCAGCAATGAAGCCTTTAGGGAATTAGATGAATTTGAAAATCTGACTTTATCTTAAAGTTACAGTTTAAGAGAAATAGGTGTAATTTCCATTAAATGGAAGAACAAAATCACTATTTTGTTCTCACTACCAGGAAGAGAATATAATGCCCAAAGGATTTTAAAGTTAAGTAGATCCAACAGTGATCTTAGTAAGTGGCATTTAGTCTCACTGTCTCCTGTGTGCCTCCTCTCCTTGGGCTCACCTGTCACAGAGGCCAAGAAGAAGAGTCAACCTTCTCCTTACGTACCTGCATTGCAGCCTCTAGTTGTGTCAGTCCTCTGCTACAAGCCACCTGTAATGAGTTTGTGCTCCATTTGTACCCGCAGAAGGGATGGTGAACAACTTTTAGATTGATGAGGAACAGATGATAGGTGGAAAGCTCTTGGAGGCTCCCTATTTGCTTTCATTCTTAGTGGGAAGCAAAGTCCTTGCCTAATTTTTTCTCACTAGGCATTCAGCCTTGTAGCTGAGAAGTCTCTGGGGAGACCTTATAGTGACCTTATCTATGACCTTCCATTACCTGAAGGAGGTCCTACAAGAAAGCTGGGGAGAGAATTTTTACAAGGGCAGGTAGTGATAGGACAAGAGGGAATGGCTTTAAACTGGAAAGGGGAAGATTTAGATTAGACATTAGGAAGAAGCTCTTCACAATGAGGGTGGTGAGGCAGTGGAATAGTTGAACACTCCCTAGAAGTGTTCAAGGCCAGGTTGGATGGTGCGTTGAGCAGCCTGGTCTAGTGGGAAGTGTCCCTGCCCATGACAGCAGGGTTGGAACTGGATGATTTTTAAGGTCCCTTCTAACCCAAATCATTCTATGATTCTATAATGCTTTAGCCCTGTGAAACTCAGACACTGCAGGATACATTAAAAGGCACATATTCTCTCCATTTCAAGCACATGCTGTTCCACCAAGGATTATGGGTGCAGCAACTTGGAAGTGATGCAAGAGGCACAGATCTGCATACGTATCTTTTTACACAGGAGGAACATTAACTATGAAAGAGATCAAGTACTTCACTTTTGATTATACACACTGCAGAATTCCATCTATATCAAAACTATTGTTCTTGGATGACAGCTCAGGGCTATGCCCTTGTTTTACCAATGCAATGGCTATTAAAAAAAAAAAAAAAAGGAAGGCTATCTCAGACTGTATTCACGATCACTCCATCTCTCTTTCAGTGCATGTTAAATCTTGTCAAAATTGGCTGCTTCAGCTATCACACATCTAAACACAAATGTGGAGGGTTTTTTTAGTTGGTTAGGCTGATTGATTTAGTTGGAAAGGCTAAGGACCATCAGGGAACGTGAAAGGGAGATAGATCAGTGGAGCAGGGCCCTCCCACAGGCTGCCAGAGCTAGTGAGGCTGAGCACCACCCACCGGTAAGCTGCAAGGCTGGGAGAGAGAGAGAGATGGAGAATGGCAGCAGCTTCCTGTTCAGAGAAGGAAACCTGCTCCCCACTCCCAGACAACAAACCCCCAGATCCCCCTGGGCAACAAATATGAGGTGCTGCAGTGCACCCCACCCGTAAGGATGAACAGGACTGCACCCACAGCCTGGAAACATTTCCAAAGCTCCACCATCCTGAGACAGTCATAAAAACTTCCTCTGTTAAAAAGAAGAGGAGGAGGATTGTCTTGGGGGATTCCCTTCTTAAAGGAACAGAGGGTCCCATCTGCAGACCAGACCCACTCCAAAGGGAGGTCTTCTGCTTGCCAGGAGCATCAGTAAGGGACATTAATAGAAAACTACCATCCCTGGTCAAGGACACAGA
>WAAB01021523.1:0-12539 GCA_013389865.1 Piaya cayana | reverse complement strand
CAGTGTGCCCAGGTGGCCAAGAAGGCCAATGGCATCCTGGCTTGTATCAGAAACGGTGTGACCAGCAGGTCCAGGGAGGTTATTCTCCCTCTGTACTTGGCACTGGTGAGACTGCACCTCGTGTTCAGACTGAATCCCGTGTTCAGTTCTGGGTCCCTCACCACAAGGAGGATGTTGAGGTTCTGGAGCAAGTTCAGAGAAGAGCAATGAAACTGGTGAAGGTGCTGGAGAACAAGTCTTACAAGGAGCAACAGAGAGAGCTGCGGTTGTTTAGGCTGGAAAAGAGGAAGGAGCCCTCATTGCTCTCTATAACTACCTGAAAGGGTGGTTGTAGAGAGGTGGGAGCTGGCCTCTTTTCGCAAGTGACAGGGGATAGGACAAGAAGCAATGGCCTCAAGCTCTGCCAGGGGAGGTTCATGCTCAACATAAGGAAAAATTTCTTCACAGAAAGGGTCATTAGGCAATGGAACAGGCTGCCCAGGGAGGTGGTTGACTCACCTTCCCTGGACGTGCTTAAGGTGCGGGTGGATGAGGTACTGAGAGGCATGATTTAGAGATTGGTTGGAATGGTTGGTCTTGATGATTCTGTGGGTCTCTTCCAATCTCGTGATTCTGTGAAAGAGCATGGAAAAATGCGTGGGGGAATATTAACCTTAACTAGCTATGCTGACTTGAAAGGGAAGAAAAGGAAGAAAAGATCGTGAAGAGAAATCCGAATGTAGAAGTAGAAATATGGGACAAAAAATATAGTGCTGGAAAGAGTTAGCTTCATGAATTATGATTAGATAAGAAAAGACAGTACAAGGACAATATGTGACATCAATGGACAGTGAAATTTCTTTAGTTTTGGAAATGCAGCTCCAGACTCTAGGGAGATAAAT
The DNA here is from genome assembly GCA_013389865.1 of Piaya cayana. Classification (NCBI taxonomy): domain Eukaryota; kingdom Metazoa; phylum Chordata; class Aves; order Cuculiformes; family Coccyzidae; genus Piaya; species Piaya cayana. Next base: position 11,658 of record WAAB01021523.1, on the reverse strand, counting down.
CAGTGACACAATTAAACTATTTTAGTGGGAAATCAAGTCTACATTACCCTTACAAGGTTCAGTGAGATGGAGAGTTGCTGGAATGGATATCAGAAGGAAATAAGCAGGTATCAGGTCTTTTTAAGAGTAATACAAATTATACTAATCAATGCATAAGTACTGTGAAAACCAAAGTCAGTATTTTCCTCTCCAGTTATGAAGTTGAGGGAGATACTATATTCTTAAATAATAGCACAACTAATCATAGGGCAATTTTTCTTAGTAAATTTTGCTGCTGCTGCTTTTAATTTCTGCTGTTCAGGATCTTAAAGAGAAGGCAAATTGTCCTTAAAATAATAATGTTTGAACTTAAACCAAAGGAGCTACTTCATCTTACAAATTTCCCCATGCAATCTGATTGACTTACATTCCTCAAGTGCTAAGTATTTCAACACACCAGGGAGACACAGAAAACCTATATAGCTGTTTTCAGAAAGTAAACAGCTCCCCATATCCGGTGATCATGAGTATTGTCAGAGTTTCCTTATTGCTTGTTTTGTTCATATGAGAGAGAGCTGAAATAAGTCTTGGATTTCAAAGAAGAAGAAAGGAAGGAGACAAACAGATACCAGAAGCCTGACTTTTAGATCCATTTGAAACAACTGTGTTCAAGATACATTCACATTTTTCTAGAAGTTTCAAATGATCACTAAGAGTGTGTTTCAGTGTATTTAAAAATTCTTAAATAGATAATTACATTAATTTCTTCCAGTGTGATCCTTTTTTTTCTCTTTGAGTTCTTCTGATGTTACCAAGAGGCAGGATGTCAGGCCGTATAACTTATTCTAATTTCGTATGTTGTAATTAGAAAGCTAATTACAGGGAGAAGCTTAACTTCCTCTGTGTTTCCAAGGCACTGTATTAGGAAAGGATGGAGATTAGGATTAGGAGAGGAACCTCTGAGGTAGTGGTGACAGTCATATATTATAAAATATCTCGGGGTTTTTTTTCTAACTACCATGTATTATGCCTCATACCGATAATAATATAAGGAATTCCAATATAGTGTTTGAGATGCATCTAGTAACATATTGTTCAGATGGTTTCAGAAATATGTGCAGGTGAAATGATCACTGAATTGGTCACATGAAATGGAAGAAACTTTTAAGGTCAGAAGTCCTTGAAATCACTCAGAAGACCTGATAAACTTTGAAAGTTTGAGGCATTTTTCTGCCCCCAGAGGACTATGAGTAGCATACAGTTTCATTTGAAAATGCTGTCATAGAATTCAAATGCATGGAATGTATGTGTCAGAATACTGCTCCTAAAATGCTGTCGGCACGCCTGTCTGCAACACTGGAGCAAATTTTTGTACCATGTAGAGACTAAATAACTTTCTTTAGTGTATGGAATACTTCCTAGATGGAGATGGACATATTTATACATTAGTGGGTTTATTCTTATTTTCAGAAATCTCAAAAGCAATAAGGTGAAAATACAACAAGAAAACATGAAGGTTATCACTCTGTTGGGTGAGGGAGATATTCTTTCCCTGCAACTATTTCACTCTAAAATGCATTCATGTTTATCTGATGGCTTTTCTGGTTTTTAAAACATATGTTATAGAGAAAGGACCAATAGAATAAGTCTTTCACTCTCTTTCAATAACATATTTCTCAGAGGGCTTGAAGAAAGCATTTTTTGAATGTTTCGGATGGAATCTTCTGTAATGTCATATGTTACTGGTTGAGATATATTCTGGGAATTTTTCTAGCACGTTACTGTTTGAGATGTCTGGAAGCTAAGAGGTGTGCATGGTATTGCTAAGTTTAGAGTTTGTTTTGCACTGTGTGAATGTCCAGGCCTCAGGGTGGCAACTTTGGTGTAAATAAGGTGATCCATCCATGGAGTTAAATGTTTTTTGTGCTAGTGATGGCAGCTTGTTCCCAGGCTACTTGGCATGGATCAGGGAGGGATGGATTAAGTTGAATAAGAAAAAATCCCCTGGTGAGTTTGCTCCAAAGGGTAGAGAAATTCACAGGTGCTGTTGGGTAAGTTTTAAAATTATCCCTATTATTGTGCTTTCCTTGTGTTAACATGGGCAATTCCTGAGTTGTGAAAAAAGGAATACTTCATAGACATCGCACTGTGGGAAAAAGAAGAAAGCTAGAAACTTGGTAGTTGGATGGTTACGTGTATTTGTACATGCCTTTCTGTGCTTTTGGCCAATATTATTCTTTCTTGGCAGTCTTCATGTGAAATTTATCAGCTTACTTACAATGTGTTCTGGCTCACTGGAAATAGATACATTAGTCCTTTATTCACCTCTGATCTTCACAAATGTTATTCAGATGTTATTCGCTAAGGCATGAGCAAAATCCACAACCTTTTCAATGTACTGAGCCTGATCATAAGACAAAGATATCAGTCTGGCACTAAAATGAAATTAGATGCTTTGCTAAAAATGAAAGAGATCACTGGTACTCTTTCTCCCCTACGTAGTCTCCACCCCCTGCATCATACAACTGTTTGTGGAATAGTGATCTTGGTGCAGAATAATCTTGCTTTTTCTGCATATCTAAATAAATGAGGTAAAAAAATGGTATTTGTCTTCATTGTCTTCTTTAACAAAGGAATTGATGCATCCAAAGGTTTTTCATTAAATATGTTTCTTTAAGCTGTTCTTTCAAATCTTACTATACCATGGTTTTGGTCTATCTGTTCACTTCTCTGATAATTTTTTTTTTAAGTCTTTTTCATTCTTTCGTGTTTAAAAGTATAAAATTATTCTGCCTTGTGCCAGGGTTTTTAAATTTACATATTAAGGTACAAATCTTCTGAAGAATTTTAACCTTTCCTAAAGCTTTTGAGGTTTAATGTCTAATTGCATATATATGTGTAAGTAGTGATTGCATTCTATATATATCATGGTAAATTTCATGGTCAGACTTTTGTTTTACTTCAACCAGAGAAAGAAAAAAAAATAACGCATTAACGTTAAAAAATTAACCCCATATTTTGGGGTTTTTTTTCCAAAGCACAGGAATGGTTATAGAACTGGTCATATTTCATTCACTTCACTTTTTCCACCTAATATACTGACCAATACCTCCAATCATTTTCTGCGACTGGAAAATCCATAAAGAGTGACCCACTGACTATGGATTTTGGTGTAAAATTTCATAGATAAAGTATGATACCGCAGTGAGATATCTCTTATTATGGTTCCTGTAGACATAAAAAGTAGTATCTTGCTCTTGAGATTAAAAGATATTAGGGGTTTTGCTTTTACAGAAAATCTTTCTGGATATTTACAGGACCTGACGTGTTCCCTTAAAGTGCCTAACTGGTAAAATAAATGGGAAAGAAATAAATATTCTTGGTAACAATCTCACCTCCTTTGCATAGCATTTCATTATTACTTTCTCTTTTAGGCAGAATATATCCTGACTCAATCATCTCACTAGACAAAAAGAAGGAAAAAGAACATTTTTTTCTCTCACTTTGAGAACATCAAGTTAATTTCATTGCTCAGAGATTAGTTAGCAGTCCCTTTTTTAGGCCTAGGTTTGTTAGAACTCTTAAAGTTCTTCCCAAGCATAGTTTCTAGAATAGTTAAATCTAATAAACTCAGCTTATTCAAGGAGGTTCATTTTTGTCTTTAAAAAACTCATTGTGAGGTCAAGGTGACTGTATGTTATGGTAAATATGCAGCTCTTTTGGAGCTTGCAGATGTTAGAAGGTTTATTACAACTTAATTAGTATTTGCATTACAGGCTGGATATGAAGATTGCTAGAGTAAAAACATGGTGGAACCCTTATTTTTAGCACAAGCACTTGTGCTTACTCTAGTGTACACTTAATATTTTTGTGCCTACACTTCTCTTCTATTTGAGACCTTAAAATACGGGGGTTTTGTCAGGATATTTGCATGCCACATAGTAGTGAATTTTGCAATACCAATTTTCTAAGCATATATGTGTATACATGTATGTACATAAATACATATTTCTACTATAGTCAATATAATTTATTTATAGTTTTCCAATCAGGCCTGATATGACTTAGAAATCTGAGTGTGAACAAGCAAATGAAGAGGGCTCAGAGGAATAAGTGTACAGTGTTATGCCTATGCAAGAATGACATTAATGGAAATGTGAATGAATGAATTATAACCTATTCTACTACATACAAGTCCCAGTGAGAAGTTAATGAACATCAGTGTCTTCCTGCTATACCTGAGGGAATTAAAGAGCATACAGTAAAATGATGGGCCACTGCTTCTGTGGCAGGCACAGGAAAAGAACAAGAGCTCCATGGTTAGCTACATAAAGTGTTAGCAAGAAAGCACATTGTACCACTCCAAACTCAGATGTCATATATATACATGCCTGAGCAGATAAAACTTTTTAGATGTATGTTCATGTTACTAATTATTTATATCCTTCATCAAACATTTAACACATTTAGCTATGGTGAATACACAATTCAGCACATTTGGTCACTGATTCCCTTCTTATATTTATTTAATACTCTCTTCAATAGGACCAGCTGAAAACTGTAAATGGAAACATCACTCTACTGCAGCCAGTGGAGCTGAGAATTTACTGCTGGCTTCTTGAACTGCTGCCTTGTGTTTCAAGTAATTTTAGTTTAGTATAAAGTTATAGACTACTGGATGGGCACTGCTGATCTAGGTCTTTTAGGTACTAAACAGAAAAGAAAATACACATGCTATTATTGCCTCCTAAACACACTATTTGAAGCTTAGCCTAAACATTTTAAAACATGAGGATTAGGTGAGGATGAAACACTTTTTATTCACTCCTTCAAATCCTTCTCTAAAAATGCCTGATAAATTTTGTAATATAACTGTTGGGCAAGAGTTGCTGTTTCCCTTGTAATAATTCCACCTATGCCTGCCTCTTCACTGCATTGTCAGGGTGGTCTTTTAATTATCTGCTTAGTCCAATGAACATGTAAAAATCACCAGCTCTTACATTCTACTTATCTGAACAATACTGCTGGAAAAACAACTGCATAGGTTGTACAAAAGGAAGGAATTAGGTTTGGAAGAAATACAAATGTATATGTGCACTATTCCTCTTCCAACACCAATCATTAAAGTCCTTGTATTTCCCTTAGTGAAATTCCACATAAATTCAATGCTATTAAATATGAAAAAAACATTAACAGACTAAGTGTCAGTTGGGAAATTGTTGTTTTGTCTGAGATTGTGGTTCTTGTTTTGCTTCTTTCATCTAAAGAAACATTTTCCAGAAGAAAAAAATATGTTCTTTGAAGTGGATTTGTTGTTGCTAAAGATAGCACGGGTATATTTATTTCATTTTTCTTCACAGTCACATCCTTCTCTGTAGTCTCTCCTTCTGTCCTGCTGAATGCTTCCTCCTCCCCATTAAGTGAGATGTGTAAGCTATGCAAAGTGAAGTTTCTTGCAATTTCTTTTCTTAAGTTTTTGACATTCTTAGTAAAACATAACTGTATACAGAAACTTAACATTTCTCCACTTGTGGCTTGTTCTTTGTTTCTCACTTGCAAAGAGAATTTAACTGGTCTGTGATCTTTATGTATTTTCTAAGTAGCATCATGCTCATTAGGTGTTGGAATTTCAGAACAGCATTTGAAAGAGACATATTTCATACATCATCACCTATCTTGTGTTGGTCTTTGATAGAAAGCTGGTAAAAGCAATGAGAAATTGGACATGTTACTATGAAATTCAAATTCTGCTTTTCGTGTAATCCACAATATTGCATAGTACATAAAATTAGCAGAAATGCTGACTATTTGGAATATTATTTTGAATTTTCTTTGTTCTTGCAAACATGGTCATCCAGACAGGATATTTTTTCTTTTTCCTTTTGCCTTCAAAAAATGTACTGGTAATTTTCTTGTAGAGACAAATTAGAAAGTTTGTGAGTTCTTGGCAGGTCCACCTCTCTAACCTTGCAATGTTAGTCACTGACCAGACCACAACACAGAAGTGCTGTTCCTTCCCAGAGCTTGAAACAACAGGTAAATTAATCAACAGAGAACATAGTGACCCTGAACTGAGCAGGTAAAAAAATGCAGACTTGGTCTACTATCTGACTACTCTGAATGGATTCCTTTACAATCACTTTTTGGAAGAAGAATTTTAAGGTGGGACTTGTCAAAAATGAGAGCTTAGCTATGACATCGCTAAGCAATAGGGAGGCCATAGTCTTCCTATTCTTCAATGGCAGTTTAGACAACAAATGCTTTCTGTCTGCAACAGAGGCAAGGAGAACTTTATGAGATGCTTCAAGCCTGTGGTGAATTTAGGTTTCACTATCTTCACTATTGAAAATAAAACTGATAAGTGCAGGAAAAACAGTTGCATAGAGAGAATGGAGCTGTTACTAAACAAATTTACACATGTTCTGAGATTCATTCCTTTCTGAGTTACATTGAGTGTGACATGGAAGAGTATATTGCAAGCAGCTTCAATCAGTGTCATAACCACAGTTTATCAGTCTGTTTATCACAGAATCACAGAACAACCAGAACAATCACATGCTATCTCTAGTGTTGTTTCATGGTCTTCTGAAGAAGGAAATTTTTTCTTTGCAGTAGGAGCCTGAGGACAGACACAAAAGAGAGTGCAGTTACATGAAGTCCCATAGCTGGAAGCTCTTGTGCCCCATTTGGTCTACAGTGTCTGCAACCAAGTTTGGGAAAGGGCTCACTCTCTCACCCCATTGAAGCACTAGAGAGTAGAAAGAATTGGGAGCAGTCGCACTCTGAAGAGGTGGGCACAGCAGCTTGTTGCCTCATTGCTGCTGTATGCTGTAGGTTGCAGAGACTGCATACATACACATTTATATCCCTGAGAAATCCAAAGAAGAGATCTTTGGAGTCAGCTTCATCAGGAAGACTTGAGAGGGCCTTGATATAAAAATGCTTGGAAACTGGAATGGCAATTATGGCAGGTATTGTAAATTATTTCCCTAGATTTTACCTATGCTTTGTCAGCCATTTGTGTTATAGTACAATACACACTTATGTGGACCTTTGATCTGAGAAAGCCTGGCTGTTTTTCCCTGCTCTGGAAGTAAAGAGCTGAGAGTAATGTTTGGCTATGTAAGACTGGAATGCTGAGAATTCTTGGAGAACTTTTACGAAAGGCAAAGTTAGGATTATATTGGACTATTTAACTGGGAAGAAAAATGAGAGATGTGAGGGACATAAAATGAGTTTAAAATCCTCAGAAGTGAAATTTCTTCTCACTTGTCCTGCACTGAAAACAAATGTTGTGTATAGAGATTGGCATCCAATAGTCTCAAAATACATTGAAGCATATTTTCAAAATAATTGAAAATATATGAAGTCATGAATAATTCTGTTACTTTAAAGGCACAACTTGTGGTCTCTGCATGGAGGTGTAGGTGCCAAGTCCAATGGTATGATGTTTAACAAGACCAAATGCCAGGTCCTGCACTTGGGCATAACAATCCTATGCGGTGCTACAGACTAGGAGAAGTCCATCTGGAGAGCTGCCTGGAGGAGAAGGACCTGGGGGTGTTGGTTGACAGCCAACATGAGCCAGCAGTGTGCCCAGGTGGCCAAGAAGGCCAATGGCATCTTGGCTTGTGTCAGAAATGGCATGGCCAGCAGGTCCAAGGACGTTTTTCTCCCTCTGTACTCGGCACTGGTGAGACTGCACTTCAAATCCTGTGTTCAGTTCTGGGCCCCTCACCACAAGAAGGATGCTGAGGCTGTGGAGCAAGTCCAGAGAAGAGCAACAAAGCTGGTGAAGGGTCTGGAGAACAGGCCATATGAGGAAGGTCTGAGAGAGCTGGGGTTGTTTAGCCTGGAGAAGAGGTGGTTGAGGGGAGACCTTATTACTCTATACAACTACTTGAAAGGAGGTTATAGAGAGGAGAGTGCTGGCCTCTTCTCCCAAGTGACAGGGGACAGGACAAGAGGGAATGGCCTCAAGCTCTGCCAGGGCAGGTTCAGGCTTGACATAAGGAAAAATATTTTTATGGAAAGGGTCACTGGACACTGTAACAGGCTCCCTAAGGAGATTGTTGAGTCACCTTCCCTGGAGTTGTTTAAAGGACGAGTGGATGAGGTGCTGAGGGGCATGGTTTAGTGATTGTTAGGAATGGTTGGACTCGATGACCCGGTGGGTCTTTTCCAACCTAGTGATTCTGTGATAATATTAGCTGATCACTAATCTGAGAGATTTCAGGCTGCTGATTACTAAGGAGAACTGAGGCACTTTCATGCTGTCCTTCTCTATGCTGTTTGACTTTGCACTGTGCAACTGCATGGTTTCTGGAACCAGATCTGAAACCTGTATTTCTCCTCTTTCAGGCTAGCAGCTTGATCACTACACAAAAGAGCTATGAGCATTTAATTTTGCTGTCATTAACAGTAAATCAGCTGAAGTACAGATAAAAACACATGCAGTAATTTCCATTAATATATCTGCATTTATCTTGTCATCATATAGCAACATCGTAGACTACAGTTATTTACTTCCCTAGGCATGAAAGGGGAAACAACTTTGCTGCTGATGCTAAGGTATGTAACTAGTGGGAAAAAGACAGACATCTGTTAAGATGTATGAAAAATAGGGTTTTAAATAAAATATTATGTGGCACAGGAATGTACAGCGTCTTCTGTATGTGTCTATAGTGTGGAGTCATAAATACCTTTATGAACACTTTTACAGGAGTCTAGTTTTAGAAAAATGAGAGTGCAGAGTTGCAATGGCTTAATGAGTTGAGCTGTTCAACTGTTATTAATTGGAAATTCTTTTTTTCCAGAACACTGAAGGATAATGTTAAATGAAACAGCTAATCCATGCCATGGAGTTTTCTAAAAATGCAGGTTTTAATATCCTTAAGAAGCTGAAGGCAGAGAGTTAATAAGCACTAGAATCATAGTTACTGAGATTTGAATATAATGGGTTTAGACAGTAAAGTCAATGTCACAAAAGCCATTTTTAATGACAGTTGCAAGCATGTTTCTGGCTTTTTCACCTGAGATGAACCTGATGGTATGTGTTTTTATTGAGTACATATCTATTGAAAAACCCACTAGACATTTCCTGATTGAGTCATATATTGAAATCATCTTTTGTCCAAAGATGAATAAGTGTGTTCAGCTAAAATAAGAGCTCACCAAAATTTTGCTGAAAAAACCCTCTTAAAGTCATCATGCATACCCTCAACTTTTCAGGTGCATACATATTGCCTCTTCTTCTTTTATTAAAGCTGATTATTGTTCTGTATTGGGGCTGCTATATATATTATTTCATCAGATGAAAAGCCAGAGTTTCAGCAGTATGTCCAAAACATTGCAATTTTGAGATGTACTCTTTAGTAAGCCTATTGCACTGTGGAGCTTCTGTAATATGAGGGGTCTTCCCCCGCATTTCAAGTAAGACAAATACTGTACAAGGTAAAGATTACAAAAATGCTTCAAAATGCAGCCTCTCTACTCATGGTGAATGGTATCTTCATATTTCAACAGGAAAAGTTGAGAACTAGCAAAGTAGGCAAGGATCTTGGTAGAGCTGGATAACTTTCTTGTAGAACTTAATAGGAATAAAAGAGCTGTAGAGCTGACTACATCTGATGTAACAGGATCTTGAGGGTCAGTCAGGAAAAGAGAGCAGGAATAAGAATAACAGGTTTTGCATGGAAGCTGCTTTAAAACATTTGGGTTTTTTCACCTTAAGAGTACAGTATGATAGCCCAAGTTTAAAAATAGTTACAGGTGGGATCTGGAAAGGAATGCCACTATGCCCTTTAAAAGAACATCCTTCCAGAACAGCATCTAATGGTCCAAGAGGAATGAATGTGCATAGACTCTTGGTCATCCAACCACAGTGGCATCTTGTGCAAACCAGAATGATGCATCTGCTGTTGTAGTTAATGACTGCAGTGAATAAGGAGCAGAGCCTTTCCAGACAGTATAAGAAGTTGAACTATCTGCATTTCAGCCCTCTGCCTTGATATTGACCTGAAAGGAATTCACATTTGAGGAAAGCATATCTTGTTGTGTCACTTGATAGAGTTCTTAGTTGCCACTTTGAGTGCAGTAATTGAAAGAGAACTTGACAGCCATGTCACAGTATATGGCATTCCCTACTTCATTTTCTTTCTTAAATGTTCAGAATTATTTTATGCTTAACAGCCTCTTTTAAAAACAAAACAAAACATTCTCAGTGTTTCTCCATCATATAAAAATAGTTTTTTTCAGTAATAGTAGTAGAAGCATTATTATTAGTAGTAATAGTACAAAGATACAATTTCAAGATATAACCTCTAATGTCTTAGTCCATGAAAGAAAAGAGAGGTATGGACTTCCTAAGTGCATCCCATCCATTGATTTTCTACAGTTCATCTTTAGCCAAGCCAATGTGTCACACCCCAAGGGAGACAGAGTAGGACCCAGAACTGCATTTAAACATTTAGTTTAAATAGTTATAACATATAGTTATAGTTCTAACCTATAATGTTACAATTCTAACTCAAGAATACACGCTTAAGTCTAGATCAATATTAATATCCTCTAAGGGTTTGTGAGGGACTATATGACCTGACTGGAGTTCAGTGATAAAGTTTTTTTAGATGTCTCCACAAGGTTGCTGCAGGTGAAGTTTTTGGTGCTTGGAGGGATTGGATCCATGTTGATATCAGTGGGGAGTCTCAGACCAGCTGAGAGGGAGCTCCAATTATGACCCACTACTCTCATTCTCTTATAGTCCAATCTGGAGTGATAACCTCTGGTGCATCAGTCGGCCCAGCTCCTTATCTTTACCTTTTGTCAGTGGCACTGCTGGTAAGGGACATGGTGGGTTGCTTTGGCACCCCTACCAGTGCAACCTTCACCAACATGTAGAGATCTGAAAAACTCTTTGGTCATACATCATTTCCCACATACAAAACTCACAGTTTCCACATCCATAACTCATCCAAGTACAACATATATTGGTTTCTATTAATAAATCGAATTAATACTCCTGTTTTCAGGATCACCTATGATTCTTTAGTCTGTGGCTATGATGTAGCTGCATGTCTGTGCTAATATGCAGGAGGGAGTGACCAGAGGCCAGTTTGGTCATCCTGGTAGGTAAATAGTGGTGGAGACACGATGGCTAGCTCATTCTCCCCTACTCACATCCTTGGTACACACGTAAGCTTTGATGTGCCTGCTGATGTGACCACTAATGTTGAGTGACCACTGGACCTCTGTCTAGCGACCCTCCACTCCGTGACTCAGCAAAGCAGTAGCCCTCTTCAGGAGCTTCAAGGGGAGTTATATGTCAGTGTGATCCCTCTGTGAAAGACAGGAAATTAAAATTTAACCTGATGGCTAGAAAGAATAAAGCAAATTTATTAAGTCTATTTTTAATCTCTTAACACTGCAATATTTAATGTTATTTCTCTTTTCCTTCTCCTGGTTGAACAGAAGAAAAGAAAGAGAGACCTTTTATACCTTACCTGTACTGAAGATACGTATACTAAAAAATTCTACAACTATGTAGTTCTCAAGTGAGTAAATAAAGTAAACCTTTTCAAATGAGGCTGTTGAGTATGGTTGCTGGTGTAAGTAATTATACGTTATATGTTATGAGTTATATGTTATGTTCACTTTGAAAGAGATTTCACAGAATCACAG
>WAAB01021522.1:0-47559 GCA_013389865.1 Piaya cayana | reverse complement strand
TGTTTTTTTGTTGGTTTTTTTTTTGGTTGTTTGGTTGGTTTTGTTCATGTGGATCTATCCCATCTCCTTTATATGCTGAAGGAGGAGTCCTACTTTACATTCCAAATAGCTTAATGTCAGCAGAGAGTGTATTAGATGCAATGACAGAAAAACAGCATTGCAAAGGGTCTGAAGAGGGTGTGTAATCCATGTAGTTCTTTCCTCAAGGCAGGATCAAGTACTTAAGCCTTTTGCAAGAGAAGATTGTCTATCCCATGTTTTAAATAATGACCAGTGGTGTACTGCAAGCCGTGTACTTAGATGTATTACACTAGAATTTGGAGAGTAAAGGTCAGCTTAAAGTCTCACTTGCTAACACTGTGCAAACTCATAAGAAGCAATTCCAGTTCCAAGTAGCTTTCAGTCTCAGGAGACAAAGCAGCCAAGGTAACATAAATAATATATAATCATGCTTATTTTACATGGAATGCTTTTTTAGCATTAGCCTAATTCGTCTGTTCTTAAGGCTGATAGTAAACTGCTTCCGACCACAAATGAAATTAACAAAATTGCACAGATAATATGCAGAAAAGACAAGAAATCCATATGGGACTACTGCATTACCTAGATCACTTATATCTCAAGATGGAAGATGGTGACAAAGACATCTATACCTAGCATGAAATTTTTTTCTCACTCAACATTTACAAGAGAAAACGACACTTCTGAAATTAATTAATATAATTGATACAATGATAGTAATAATAATAATTAAAATAATAATAAAATGTGTTAACACATGATGGAGTTTTCCCAATACAACATGCAGCTGTGGAGCTGAATAAGATTATCCACATTCCTTGAGCAATAGTTTGTGTTTTAACATTGACTAACTCATCCATGCTCAGGGCACAAGCACTCAGACAATCTCCATCACCAGTTTCCTATTAGAAATCTTGATCTCTGTTGAAACAAGCTCAATTCCCTTCATTATTTCCCAGCCGACAGACGACTTGAGAGGGAGGATATTACAAGTGTCAGTCTCTTCGCCTCTGGACAGGCCATGGATGACACAAGAAGGAGAGAAACAAACAAATAAAAAATATCTCTGGTTATATGGCAACTTTTTAATGTGTTTGTTGTACCACTATACTTCATTTGTTCTTCCAAAACTTGTTTACTAAGATTATAGTTTTGGAAATCTTTCAACAAAAATGTTCTCTTTCTTTTTTGTCTGTGTTTTTTTGTTAGATGCTTATTGTTTTCCTGAAAGAAGGAGCTGGAAATTCATCTTCAAGAGCTACTTTGTTATTAGAAGGTGTTATACAACTCTTCAAATTAGTCATTGTGTAAAATTTAAGGAATATTTTTGAGAAGGGTGTTTTTTCTCTTACTAAATAAGACAAAGAACAAGTTTTGTCTTAATGTAGACTTTTTGATAAACATCTTCAGAAAGACCATTTTATTTGTAATAATACTTGCATTATTTTGGCAATGGGAGGTCAAGATTAAGGTCTGAAACTTAATGAGACTTGTCATAGCTCCATTAACCGCAGTAGAGGTATGGTGCTTGTGCTAAGAGCTAGTCATAAATGTAGTGAAAGACAGTCCCTGACCTGAACAGAAAATAGACAGCATTGAAAAAGAAGTCTGAAGAGAAAAAAGAAAGTGTGTTTTTCACTCAACATGATCAGTGCTGGTCACTTAAGGATACAAGCTGGTTCTAAACATACGTGCAATTTTTCCTTCATTCTGTGTTCTTGTTCCTGTTTCTTTGTGAGGAAATCCTATAGCTTTGTCTGTATGTGCTCTAGAACTCTTCTTAGTCAATCGTATTAGAAGACTCTGTAGGTATGCCAATACAAGCAAATCAAATATTTATTGGTCTATTCCTTGATACTGAATAAAATGCCATGAAATGGCCCTCATCAACGCTGCAGAAATTTCTTAGCTTTTAAAACTAGTTTTTAACTGCCTGTTAAGAATGGTCCTAGACCCATACTAAATGCTCAAACATGCCAAGGAATGGTTTTGGAGACTGATAATTGTTGTAAGCTGAAACCATATCAGAAATTGTTCTAATAATTTTGTAGCATTGGTAATCATATTCTAATGCCCATAAATATTCTCATATAGTATATTATTCATTAACAAAGCCATTCCCTATCTGTCATCCCAGGGGAGTTGTATGATGGCCAGTGAAAGAGCATCAGCACACGGGTGAGTTTTATTAAATGTGTAGAAGGAAGACAATCTGAGATGAAAGATAATGAATGATTGGTAGTATGTGGACGTGACTAAGGTAGTTATCTCAAAGAGTATCTGTAGCCTCTGGAATACGAAAACATTAGTATGGGCCACATTAAAAATTAAAGCACTTTCCCTCAGCTGTTGACTTGGGTGTAATGTCTCAAGAAATCTAGCAATGACCTGCTAGAAGATAGAGAAGTAGGTGTATTTTGCTTTATTGAGTATTTCTGTACAGTGCAGTAAAAGAAAATTCTACCATCTGCCATCTTCAAGAAATTGGCATACTATGACATTAGACAGGTTTGTTCATACTTCCAATCTGCTGCTCATTCAATTCTGCTGAAGATTTTTATTTTCCACTTCTCCCACGTCATTTTTATTTTTATCATTATTATTATTAGATCATGTTCCAATATTTTTCTGTATCTTGAATTTTTCAAGCTAAAATAAAATGAAATAATAATAAAAGAAAAATCTACCAAAAAATCCTAGACCGTCTCCATTACCTAACTTGTTCTTGATTTTTTAAAAGTGCCACTTAGGTTTACTTTTTAAAGTGATTAGACTTCCCCTACAAACTCTTTGGGATACTATATTAAATGAAATGTATCCCAATGAACATTAATGTAACATTATTTTTTACCTACATTAAAACCCATAAAGCAATACATCTGAAATTTCTGTAAGTTATATCTCCTGCTAAGGAAAGTATATTTCTTCAGCCTATAGCAAGAACGTGTTTCTGTCTGGAGATGTGATTGAAAATCCAAAAAACAGGAGTCCCTTCCTATATGTCACAGAAAGTCCTAGACATGGGATTTACTTAACCCACCTGGCCCACCAGGATGATAAGCAGATAACAATTCTCAGCTGATCACTCAGACTGTTTAGTACATCTTAGGATAAGTCTGCCTCCATTGTTTCATCCAAAGGGAAGACACTAGAAAAAAGAGCTTATAATTTCTCACTGACATCCACAAAGAATTAAACAACTGTTTTATGGTAGAAGTCCTTAGATTGTAAATGTTAGAGTAGATAAATCTATTTCAAATTTACGTCAGAAGTGTCAGGTTCCTAAATCTGCTATGCCAGGGACTGGACATGGAAAAGCTTGGATATTGAGGACTCATGTTCCAAGTTGTAGAACTAATTTTCATGATCCCCTTCAAACAGCACAACAGATCCTGAACAGAAAAAGACGTCTTGAATATGACCACAGGAAAAAAAAAAATAATTCCTGCAACTACAAATAATTTTTCTTATAATTCATCTGCTTCGTATTCTAGATTTCCCATTAGTGCATCTTCATATTTCAACTACAATTTAACTAAAAAGCAAACTTTAAGAATGTGCACATGGCTTTCAATAGAAGTTTCAGAAAAAATATCTGTAGATTCAAGACAGACCAAGTTCTTTTTAGAAAAAAACCCCATAAATGTGTAGAAGAAGACACAATTTCTCAATTGCTGAATTAAGCAGCCCTGTACAATACATAAGCATATTTGAAGTCGGTTACTAAAAGAAAATTCTCCTGGAGTTTTGATAAAATATCTTTGAGTGTTAATAAATTTATTTAGGAATGAGATTTCTTATTGGGATAGTTACACAATTTTTTGTGAATTGAGATTATTATAATTATACAATTAAATGAAGACCAAATTGGAGTGGGGTGGGATTATGGAATGTTTTGTGTAGTTTTCTTTTAATTTGAGGGAAAAGAATGAGGATTTGGGATTACTGAGGAGGCAAAGAAAAGATAGAAAAGGATTCATTAGGCTGAAGCGGCAGATAAACCTATACAGAAAAAGTCAAGACACAAAATATTGAGTGGTGGTGACTCATGGGAGTTACACTAGACTTGCAGCAGTGAGTCTCATAACACCCTGCCCACATTTGGCCTACTGCCTGGAAAAGAGTCCTTTTGCTGTATGTCAATGTTCAAATGAATATTCTTCATATTTAAAACTCTTTTTATAGTGTTTTTCCATCTGGAGATCTGTAACATCAAGGTATAAGAGATATCAAAATTTGGCCAGTTAGATTATAATTCAGGAGAAAGTATTTCTAGCCTGGTGACACATGCTATGTGATCAATAAATAACAATATTTACAACATTTTTGAAAAGAATTACTTTGGAAATTAAGATACAAATTGACATATTTCTCATAAGTCAGGTTTAACAGATCAATTATATCAGTATTAAGATTGAATGCAGGTTTTTTCAGGGGATGGAGAGAGGTAAAACAGTTAAAAAGTGTCATTTGTGGAATTTCCAGGAGAAATAAGTGATGTCTAGAAATTCCATCCAGTGAAAATTAATACAAGAAAGGAAGAAATTAGTAGAAAAAAAAAAACAGATTAAGAAAACACAAAGGCAAAACTCCTTGATTTGCCAGAATGCCCCCTGTAACGAATCTGTCTCTAGATCTTCTGCATCACACAGTGCAATATTTGACCAACCAGTGAAAGTACACACATCCTTCCCACTGCCTCTGGAAAACATTTTTTACCTCAGATGATCATCTGATTCTCAAGTCATGCTGCAACCTTCAGCTATATTGTCTTTCAGTTCTTAGCAAGGGAAGAAATTGAGACAGGTCAACTTCTCTCCAAGTACTTCTAAACTTTATCCTTTTTTCCATCCCTGTCCCCTAAATAAGCAAAAAACAAAAAAACAATGAAGAAAAGAAACAGAAGAGAAAAAATAAAAGAACATCTTTGGCCCCTGGAAACATTTCTGTGAAAAATTCTTGGCCTCAGATGTGGTGCTCAGCTTGCTATAAAGCTCACAAGAAGAGTAGACCAATGAAGAGGTAATTCTGCACCCTCTGGAAGCTCCACATAAATGCTCTTACTTGTGATTTGCAGCTGATGTTCTGAGAAGGTAAAGAAAGGAAGTTATTAATCAAGGCAGGGGTGGAGAGAAAGGTGAAGGGAAAAATCCTTCTTTGTCCATTCACATAGTGAGAAGAAACCATGAAGCATGGGTTAGCATATACCAGGAGACAACTGCCATACTTTCTCCCAGTACCATTTTTCTCATCAAAAACTGTTGTTGTTCCGGCTGTGCCAATATTTGGTTGGAGCTTTATTACATTCTTATCTGCTTCTGGTTATCCAGTCATTATCCATCAAACTTCATTGTCATGTGCCACTACCATGCAATTTTTTGGTTCACCATGGGTCAAGGATAAGAAATATATTTGATTGCATCTTATTTTCTTGGTGTTTTGGAGTGGGGAGAAACAAACAGTCTATTTAATTTTACTGATCACCATCAGGAGTACTGGATGGTTAATTTTTTGTCATTACCCTGTCCCCATCTCATAAAGTTTCATTTCCTGCCTTTTTAAACAAATGATGACTCCAAATCTATTCGTCACACAAAAGCTCTCAAACATGCCAAACAATAACTATTACTATTCTTGGTTTGTTTGATCCAAATGGAATTTGCAGACATTATTCCTCCCCTTACCTGGATATGACTTGAATAGAAACCTTTAAATAAATAAAACAAAACCCAGAACAAACCTCAAAACAATAAACTGACATACAAGAGCTGGAAAATAATCGCAAAAACAGTAGCTGTTACTGTTGTAAGTGGGGAAATCCAATTATGAGATGTCAATATTGTTCTCCTTTTGACTGCTTCAAAAAGATTCATACGTGTATAATTTTTATGTTGATTTCATTGGTTTTGTCAAGCAAAATCAGAAATTATGTAGCTGAAATGGGACTTAAACCCCCAACTTCTTCTTTTTCTTAAACATGCAAAGACATGCACACACATACAAATACACGCACACACATACACAGAGTGATCGATATCAATTTTCAAATGTACTATTGATTTCAGTAGCACTTAATTTCAAGACAAACAATAGTTTCTTTTGTAATTTCCATGCTGCTGATATAACTGCCATCATTGCTGACCTGTATGTTGTCAAATAATATTGATTGGGTATGAAATGAAGCAAGAAGGGTCTGGCAGAACGAAGTGTGATGAGAAGGGAGAAGAATACTGGTATCTTCCTGCTAACTAAAGGAATAAATAAAAGGGATGCCACAACTTTATAGATCGAATAGCTGAGACAGATGGGTCCTTCTTTGGACTTTGGCCTTCTTGGAAAACTTGGCATCCCTCACAGATTAGTCACTCTTCCTATGCCCCTGTCCCCCCATCTCTGACAGTGGTTTCTCCCGTCTATTCAGGCTGTAAACTCATGTGAGGGGATTTTCAGCTTGCATTCATTAAATGCACTTCTCAATTAAGCCAGAGAAGGATGTTTTTTGTGACCAAACCACTGGGAACTAAGGAGCCTGAGATTTTCTGTCTGCTCTACTAGTGACTGACGAATCCAGAAACATGTTTCCAGATTGCAGACAATTCTGCATGGTCCCTTCACAGAACTTTCATTATCCAAAGCAAGCCTACCAACCTTTTCTCTGCCTTTTCTGCTAAATCATACAGTTTTTATAAGGAGTGATGGTTCATACAGCTTTTGTGGGTCCCTGTTCTTCAGCCTATGGAGGTTTCTGGGCTACAGAGATGTTTCTGTAAGTGCTGTAACTGTGGCAAGTGCCATAAGTGTAGATGGAATGCTTACAAATGAGGAAGACAGCTACAGGATTAGATTTCAGAACTCATTCAGGAGACTAGAGAACTCACCAGGTTTGTCAGATCCTTAGATTTACTTTGCAGGACTCTATCAAGTAACTTGTGCTCTCTAAATCAATATTAAATCCAAAGTATCCTCATAATCATGTCTAAACTTGGAGTTATGGATATTCGAAAGAAGCCTCTGGCTCTCACACAAAAAGGAGTATATTCATTCACTTGTCTGGATCACATGCTGACTGGTGTAATTATATTTTACCAGCTCAGATTTCTCCTCACTATCTGCTGGCTTTGATATCTTTCTTAACTTCTCATCCTGAGCTGCTTTGTAGTGTTGATCTGTGTTTTAAATCATCTGAATCAGCCATGTATCTGCAGTGAAGGTACGACAGCTGACTCATGCATTAGCTTCAATACCTCAGCCCAATTAATCTTCCTCTAAGGAAACTATAAATAAGATTTTATGACTACATGTCACCCAGAACCCTTCATCCTAAAGCATTTTAGGATGTCTTGCTAGGTCATATGTACATATGTGCATACATGTATACACACTTATAGTGAGACAGAGAGAGAAGAAAGTCCAACAGTGCAGCATTTGGATCCAAATTTGGGTCAAAACTACAAGAGATTCAGCTTCAGGATATTCTGATACAGTGCGAACTTATTTGCACTAACAGTTCACTTAACTGATTCAGGAGAGTTTAGATGCAATAACCAGATTAATCTATAGCATACATATGAGCCTATGGGTAAAATCCTAGGTGTTTTGGAATCAATGTAGATATACCCAAAGGACTGAAAATTTCTTTCTGTATGGGAATCATTCCCTTCAGCATTACAGTGCACCCCACACTGGAGAGGGAAGCAGTTGCAAAGCTTTAATGAATGAAAAAGAATATAATATCCAGCTAAAACTAGAGTGGAAATTATAAGTAGGCAAATCAACCAGCAGTTACTCGAATTTAAATCTATTGAGGATGCTGGGGTTAATTACTAGTTTATGCATTAAATTTCCTTCCTTTAATATTATTTCAATATTGTTGTATTTTATTTTAATTACATTCAATCTTAGTTTTTCTGTTACTTTATAAGAAAGCACATTTGTGTTCACTAGCTTGGAAAAAAAGCAAGAAGTAAGTGTCAAACTTACAAAACCACATGGGATCTAAAGCTTGGTTTAATTCTGGTTAAGACAGATCTAAATTAAAGCCTATTTCCTTTCCCTGTGGAATCCTTACTTAAAGATGACAGGTCCCTAAGTGTGTGTATTTGTGAGACTGAATGTGTTACTGAAGGATGATGAACAGAGCCTAAGAGAGAAGTAGATAAAAGGAACAGGTAGAGATAATGGATTATTTCAGACATTACGTTTTCTTTCAGTTTCCCACCCTTTTGAAATTCATCTGCCCTTTTGTTCAGTACGTTGATACATTTCACCTTTCAGTCTGCTTTGGAGAATAGCAAAGTATCAAAATTACACTGGATATGGAGAATGGTGGTATACATGGAAGGAATCCATTGTAGAAGTAACTGGTTGGGAGAAGTCTTTAAACTGTGTATTCTGGTGTATGACAAAGGACAGCTCACATAGTTTCAAAAAAATCACTACTATACTCTCCAAGGATTTACTTATTTAGTAGCAGAGAAAGTCCAAAATGTTCTGGAACCCCACAGAGATAAAAATCTCAAATATTAAATCTTGATTTCTAAGTGCAAATAAAACATGTTTGAATTTTGTTATATTTATAGAAATGTGTTCCTGCAAGGAAAATAATGGTTAAATAAATAAAAGAAAAATAAAACAGATAGGAATGCAACTCTGTGCATGGAGTTGTTCAAATCTCTAGAAATAATTGACAGCTTGGGAAAGAAAATTCTATGGACTAATCCATTTTCCCCCAACACTTAACTTCATGTGGTCGATGAATGGCATTCCTTCAGAGTTTTATCAATAGAATGTAATTCTGGCCAGATCAGTCTGTCAACAAGGAGCAACATCAAATCATTTTGTCCATATAAATAAATCACTTGCTGTTTATTATTTCTTTTCTTTGTTTGTGGATGAAATGGTGCGATTAAAATGTGTTGTGTAGCCCAACATAAGAATGGGGAAGATACTTCATTGGAGACAAAGCACAAAGTACAGGTAAATTACCATAATACAAAGAACTATAGAATGAAAAATATGAAATAAGGTGAATCAAAAGAATCTTTGACTGTCCAGTGTCTGATTTGCTGGGTTTGGTAAATCTGAAGTTTTGAGGTTGAGGTGTGTAACTCTCTCTTATAAACACAATAAACACATAAACCAGTAATGATTGTTGCAATGAAGGGCTTGAATGACAGTTCTCATTACTAATATGTAAGAAGGTTGGGAATATATGGCTCAGTGGACATTCTTAGTTAGATGGTGTCTGCTTTTCATCCAAATGTTTTCAGTTTCTCATCCTAGATGTTTCCAGTTTTCTTATGAAAACATAAATGTGTTGAGGTATGTTTTTAAGAATTTATTTTAATATTTTCTCTTAAGTTACTTCCTCAAGCTCATCATTGAAGGAGGGCACTCCTTTATCCTATTCTAGTTTATTTCTTCCACTCACAAGTTGCTAATTCCTGTACCTTTTCATCTGTTTCTCAGTGACCTGTGGCTCCATCAAGGGAATTACATAGGTCAAAGCACCTCTGTTGGAACTGCCCAACTAGTTAACGGTATGAACTCTGTGTCACAAAGCAGAGAGATACTGTAGAAGATTAGAATTTGAGATTTTTCCAGCTGATGTTGTTTCTAAACATAATCTCCTACATTTTGGGTGATCCAGGTGTATATGCTTTCTTCACCACAGGAACAACTTTGTCATGATTTATCATGACACGGGAAGAGAGAGATGAATGCAACTGTCTTTATCTCCTTGTTGGTCTCCAGAATTAGGTAGGATAATAGGGTACAAACTGTGTCTTACAGGAAAATTGGGGCCTGTTTTGCTAAATAATATGCTATATGTCATCACACACTCCTCTAACCACCTCCTTACAACCCTCCTTTTGCTCTCAATTTCCAGACTTATAAGAATAATTTATTTCATGTCAACATATAATGTAAGACTAGGACTCACTAGGATACTTCACATATTACAGCAAAAGATTAAATAGGCCTAGCTATCTGTAACCAAGGTTGTGATCTGGTCTTTGGAGGATCCTTGCCCTCACACTAGGAGATTACAGACTCTAGGACCCTTTGAAAATAATTCTAGCTTTCTTCCAGGCTCTAGACCTTCAAAAATACAATCACTGAAGCAATGAACACAGCAGGACGTGGCTTTTACTGGAAACTGCAGCATCATTGATGTCACAGGTTATAACAAGTTTAAATGAATATATGAAGAAAGATGAGTATTTGAGTTCATCTTTGCAGAGAAGAACACGTGTCAATTAATCAGACTTAAAGTTGCCCTTCTCACAGAGATAAGTGTCTACCTCTGGGTTGGCAGAGCAATTGCCGTCTTCTATTTGGCATTCACAGCTGCAAATGCTTTTTCAAGCCTAGGCTAGTAGATGACCATAAGTTTACCGTCACCTCAGTAGCTGGATCACAGCTCAGCTTCCCTCTGTGCTTATAACAATTTAAACTCAGACCTCCTTAGCTGTAGATGACTGCACTAGCTTCCAGACAATACATTGTTTCATGCATGGAAATCTTATACTTGTGACCAGAATTTCTCAGATATTTGAGGAAGTCCAATGACCTGAGAAAGTTTTAGGCCAGTCTTCATTTTATTTTGCCTAGAAAAGAATAGATATTAATTAAATTCCCTAGATGAAGGGCAGTCCCATTGCCCTTTTTACCACCTGCTCAGCCTCTCGAATAGTACAAAAAAAATCTGTACAAAATGAAACAGTCTGTAGTAGGGGACAGGTGCTCAGCCCTGTTCACAACACCCAAAACCATGTGGTTTGGCTGTAGTTCTAGGACACAGGCATAGGATGGATTCTTAACTTATGGGCCTAAATGCTGTATGACAGTGAATTTGTACCCAGGTGACTTAAGTGATAACTGGGCAAAGACTAACCACAAGTCCATTCATTAATCTAACTCTACATCAAGCAGCTGACCATTGAACACTGGAGGCTCTTACACTGAACCAGCTGTCTCTTAGACAAGAGCAAATATATCAGTTGCCTGCAACCTGGTTGCTTATCTGGAAGACAGCCAGAATGGGATGGGAGAAGAGCAAATGGTCCAGGCACTAAGTCAGGCAGGGCATCTTTCACTCTGGCTAGACTGAAAATCTCTTCTCCCAGGGAAGAGACCCTAGGGAAAGATAATGCTTCCCTGTACCCCAGTCTTCCTGTCTCTAGATTTTTCAGCTACATATCTTCCTCTCATTTACCACACTTGCTCAAGTTTCTTGGCAGATTTAGTCCATGAGAAAACAAACTGTAAATGCCTGAGAGTTTGTTCATTTCTGCTGTTTTGTTTTGTTTTGTTGTTGCTTTTCTTCCTTGGGTCCCCAAAGAAACATCAAAGTACAAAGCAAAGAAAGCAATACTGAGAATAAGAGTAACAGCCAAACAAAAAGATGGAGGGGGAAAAAAAAAAAGAAAGAATAAAGAAGAATAAAAGAAGCTAACTATGGCCCCAGGGAACTTCCTTCAAGGGGGTTAGACATCCTTCAGAGAAAGTTTAGATATATGTTTATTTGTTTGCATTTTCAAATTTAGGTTGTTTGTGCACATTCAGAGGACAAGAACAAAAGAAAGCAAATTTCAGAGGAGGTGTTTAGTGCAGCAAGCTGCTGGCAGGGCCACCTGGCTACTGCAAACAGCCCATTGCCTGCTGTGCTCACCTGCTTAAATATTAACAATGAGGGGGAAGGCAGAAATGTATCAATTAAACATCAGGAGTGTCTGATCTGGGAGATGAATTGTTGTCAGGACAGAATGCAGGCAGTTGCATACCCTGATTTCTTTTTCTGACTACTTAACTCTTTGAATGTTAACCCGTCTTAACGTGTCTCCCCTTCCTCTCCATCTTTTCTTATGAAGACATGATTGCAATATATAAAAGGAATAACGTTCATTTTCCAAAGATGAGGAATAGAGATTCAGTATCAGTCCAGAAATGGACATGAATTGACTACAGTTCTGGGCCACAGCATGGCACTTTTCTTCTATTGAGCCTCCACCCAAGTTGTTAGGTGTTTTCCACGAAGTAGCAGAAAGACATGTAAAATAAGTCTTAGTGAGCACCAATCAAACAACTCAACAGTGGCTGAGAATCCTGCTTTTCCTTTGTGGCAATGAAAACCCATGGCAAAGGAAAACCATGCCAAAGCAAGAAAGTAAGCTCTAATCAGTGTGAACTGGAAGACTTAAACAAAATTAGTAACTATTCTGATTACACAGAATAGCTGTCGCATTAGATAATATATAGTAAGATCTGTGATCAGCTAAGACAAACAGTTTAGATAGCTGTACTCCTCCAGTATATTCATATCACTAAATCTCTGCAGGGGTGTTACTCCAAATTGTAGTACATTTCATGAGTAGGCTTAAGGAGAGATAATTTGAAAAGTCTAAAGCAAAGGAAGCTCATACACTGTCATCTGGATGGCTGATGGCTTAGAGTCATGTGTCCTTCCACTCAGGCACTGGGAAACATGCTTTCACCTACAGAGATTCACCCACAAGCTTGGTAGTCATTATTACAGATGGTCTTAATTTAAAAAAATACTTTCAGTTCTCATACTGGCCTCATTTTGGTTTGAATTTCAAGAGATTTAAAGTAGAATGTTTTTACCTTTTCAGCTGGGCTATTTAAAATAGCTGCTGATAGCTTAAATCTGCAGATAATTTACTCTCCCAATATTTCTAAGAACTAATTACCTGTGTGTATCAAATGATGAAGTTTCATTTTATTTTCTTTAAAAAACACACCATGCATTTCATTACATTATCCAATTACTACTGTGCTTGTACAGTATTATGTTACTGCCCAATCACAGGCTATTTACTGTACAGATGTGTTACTTTGATTAAACAAATGCAACTAGTCATACAGAACAACATTTATTCAGAACGATATTCTCAAATACTGGCCATTGATTCTGACTTTGGTTTGATCAGTGAAGGGTGAATTCAAAGCTTAGTTTTGCAGAAAGATTAGTTTTTCAGTTTCGATAAACTTTTGAGCAGCAGTGATTGCTTGGATTTTCTTCAAAGCTGGAAAGAAAGGTTTTTGTTTCAAGTTAAAGCCTATGAAAATGTATTTAAAATTATCTTTACCACTTTTTTGTATTTGTAATGGTGAAATCAGATGGAGTAAGGGTGAATGAAAATGTGAAGCAAAGACTTCTGAACAGAGATGACAAAAAACAATTGGAAAAGAGAAAGAGGGATAATAATGACAAAATAAGTTGGTCAGAACCCTCATTAAGTCAGTTACATAGGAGACGGCCTGCAGTTCTCCAAAGCCCCAGTATAGTGTTCCATCCTTTTGACCAAACTAAAAACTTAAATAAACACATAGGGACAGTTCAGCAACTGAGAAAAAAAAAATACTGTTGACTTCCAACAACATTCTCTGTTTTAAAGTAGTTGAGGAATTGTACAATTCGATGTACAATTTCTATCAGAATTTTTTAAAGGGGTTGATTAACAGTGAACAACACTACTCATCTTCTTCTTGCAGTCAGATATCTTGGTCTTGCAGCTAGACATCTGCTGAAGGAGAAATGCATGACTTCATATAAGGTTTCAGCTCATATAATATAAAATATATTGATATTATACTTTTTAGCTGTTTAACAGAACTTAGCAAATCAGAATTTGGATGATCCCACTTCCAAGAACTTCAATCCACTTCCCTGAATGTAATTCTGTGATAAGTTAGAAAAGCTATGATGGAAAATATCTTCCTGAGATATTTGCCACAGCTTCCCACGAAGGAACTCTAGCAAAGACCTAAGGATGATGCAGTATTTCTAAAGGAAGAAACTTGCCACTATTCCAGTTGTGTTGGCAACTCCTCAGGCTGTGTGTGAGTGCCATCTGCTGACCCCTGCCATGGGAAAACAAAGCAGAACGCACTGGTCTCACCATTCCTTTGGATCTGCAAATGCTTTCCACAAAATTGGAAGCAAACCTGTTACGCTTCCCCATAATCTAATACATCTTGAGGCAGCTGCTTTTCCAGTTATTCCCACTTAGTGGCTTCCCATAAGAACCCACAACTGTACAATTGTGGACCCACTCTATACTGTTATTGCTTTTTAAAAGTCTATTCCAACACTGAACTTTTATCTACTGTCTTGACATGAGCCTGAAGATGTCTTTAGCTCCTATGAACACAATGTCTGCTTGAGTTTCCTTCACATAGGACATATCTTCTTACTATGCTCTCTTCTTATGTCATACAGAAAAAATATCAACACAGTGGGACAGCAATATCTATGCATCCTTTCAATCTTTCTTATATAAGATATGAATCATGTTACAGTAATAAATGCATCAACCTGGGAATGAACTGCCAGCTCACTTCCAGCTCTGGATACCCTAGATTTACCATAGGTTGCTCCTGTGATACTGGACTTGTCATTGATCATCCAATGACTCTGTCTGTATGAGGGGGATAAGTATATTTCCTCTGTTTGCCTGATGTGGGTAGATTGTGATGTCATTAGGGCAGGCACTATTTTTTTAATATATAGCTACAAAATCTACCGTGGCATTTTCCCTCTGGCACTGTGAGGACAGCATAGCTGCAGAACATACAGAAGAACTGGACATTAATTTAAAACTCTCTTAAGGACTCACGTAATGCCATTTTTTTTTATTTTCTCATTTTGATGGGGGAGGTCTTCTTCACAGGTGAAATTTCACTTAGAAAGAACAATAGATACTGAATTTAATTCTGAAACTTTTGGGAAAGATTCAACTATTTCAAGTTACTGTATTGAAATCTATAGGCATGATCTAGCTGTAGAGGTACTGAATTGGTAAATCAGGAAAAACAGAAAAATTTTCCTAACTTACAGAAGCAGTAGCTTCCCTACTTGTTTAGTCTTTACTCCTCAGAGAAAATATTCTTCCTTCAGGTTACCTTAATTTTTGGATTATCCAGATTGTTCCCCAGAAAGCTTAGGGTCTAAAACAAAGCAGATATTTGCCAACTTCATTCCACACGCAGGAGTTAAAGTCCAAAGAACTGAAAGCATGTGTCCAAGACTACAATTAGAGTTATGCTGCCAAGAAAGTGAGTTGAATCCAGACCTCCAGATTACACTGCAAAGAGTCACACCCACACACACCCTAAACCAGTAGTATTTACATCTGCTGGTGCTATAATACCAAATGATTGTGTCTGTACAGAGCTGAGCCCAGGTAAATAGGCTGTGTCTCTTGGTTGGGCTTGAAGCCTTGGGCATACTGACACATGACATGTATTTACATAGGTTTTAGTTGGTCCTGAACATATACAGCAAAAGCACTTTGCATAGCCCTCAGCATACAGCACCAGATCATCCCAACTCATAAACTTCGGCAATGATAATTTTTAAAGAATTTTCCTCTTCAGTGTAGAAGAGAAAGTCAAATAAACCATTTATTCCTAAAAGCCACAGAACAAAGCAAGCAAGAAAGAAAAATTATACACTTCCCTCCCCCACCACCTCCAAACAGCATCAAATTCCCACCTCTGTAGGCGCCACATTTCCAGCTTTTAAATAAATAACTACAACAAGGCCAACCTTTCTATCTCCCCTATGTAAAAAGAGAAACATTCTGTCTTTGCCACATGTCCTGTAATTATGGGTCGAACCCCTGTTCACAGGGGTATCGATCTGCTGCTAGCTGAGTCTAACTCATTAGGTATTCCTTCATTGTTTCCTATGCAAATTAAGTTAATGAGAATTAGGAACATAATGGAGCCCATTCACCGTTCTAGTTGGTGGAAAATGGGTTTGACTACCAATTTTCCATTACAGCTGTTTTGTAATTACTCTGGAGCACTCTGCATTCTAATGGAGATCCTGAGCTGATCTGACAGTCGCTTAAGTTTTTTTCCTTCCTGTCTCCCCTCTCTCCCCCTGCCTCCCCCCAGTCTTCTTCCCAGAAAGAAATGTAAGATTTTTTTTAAAATATCTGTGGTTTGATATTTCTGCAGTTACAGATTGAGGATTTTTTTTTTTTTTCCTGGAATAACTTGCACTTCTCTTTTCCCCCAAACTCTGACTTGTGGGCTGCTCTGGTTTTAATGCTAGGGTTAGTTTGCCCTGGGAACAACAAAGGAAAACTCAGCCTAAACCATCATGAATTTTATTCTTTTTTTATTCCGATTTTTCAAGGAAATGAGGCTTATCACCCCCAAAAAGCATGTGCCTATCTGTCTCACATTATAGACTGATTAGCTCATTTTAATCAATTTTATCCGAGGGTTGGAGGTGTCAAGGATATTAAATTACTATAAGCTTCAGAGAAGAGGCATCTGAATAGCAGAAAAACACTATGAATACGACCGTTAAAGGCAGGATGCAGCATGAGCCCACTCTCATTAGACACAAAAGAAACCACACAGAAGTAGGAGATTTTGAACAACTCAGCCAGAGGATGAGGGTCTGCGCTTTCCCTGACACCACACAGTCTAGTCACAGAGCCGGTGAAAACCAGGCTTCATTAGTTCCGCTCATCACAGAATGAGTCGTTTTTAAGCCACTGAGCCTAAAAGTCTAAGAAGGTCAAGGCTTCAAGCCTTGGAAACTACTTTCAGCTATTTCTCTACAGAACACATACTATTAATCATGGTAATTACGACAGTGCCTGCAGGCCAATCAGGTATGGGGCTTTATTGTGCTGTTAGGTGCTGAATAAACATCAAATAGGCGCTGTTTCTGGCTCTGCAAAACTTGTCAGTCCTATCAGACTGAGCTACATATGAGGACAAGGAGAGACTGGAAAGTGTGAAGTAGGGTGTGACTATGGTAATTTGCCCATCAAAGTTGTATCTCATCTCTATTGAGGATGAGGGTAGATACTCTCAGCTCAGGTCCTTCTCTTCATTACACAGGACTTTAATATGCTGGAAACATTCTGCACTGTGGATGGTGAAGTTCCTTTTACACTTTTCTTCAGAAGATGATGTCTGTGGTCTGATCCTGAAATAAAGTGAATATAATCCTGAAGGATGATATAACAAGATACCTTCCTGTCATTCTTCCATGAAGAAATGGAAGCTAATAACACAAAAAATACTATTCCTATTAATAATAAGTATAATTCATATGGCTTAAGATCATAGTTGACCTTGGCACGGTCCAACATGCTGTTGCACTCAGAAATGAAGAGTTGGTTTCTTTTGTACAGTTCTTATGAATTGCCTTTTTGTCTTCACCTGAACTCTAGGGCTCTCCTGGAACCCAATAATAAGGTAACTTGAAGGATTAACAGCTACTGATTCAGGGTCCACAGGCCATATTTAAAAAGAGCCCAGATTTTTTTGAGTATTTATCATTGCTTATGCCTTTTGAAAATCTGGACACATCCAATCCCACATGATTTCTTTCCTGACTCCAGTTAAAGCAAGATGCATAAAAAAAATTGTTTGCACTAATCAGAAAA
Organism: Piaya cayana; assembly: GCA_013389865.1. Lineage (NCBI taxonomy): Eukaryota > Metazoa > Chordata > Aves > Cuculiformes > Coccyzidae > Piaya > Piaya cayana. Next base: position 30,097 of record WAAB01021522.1, on the reverse strand, counting down.
ATATCCCAGTCTTTCTTAATGAAAATAGGATGAGGCTGGAGGTTTAGAAAAGTCAATGCTACATGGAAAAGGAGGCAATGGGATTACAGCTGGATACCTCTACACAAGGCCAAATGTACACAAAGTACATTACACCATTTGGATTACAAGGATGGTTTAATTGAAATGCGCAAACCAAAAGGTCAAATTCATGTAAAATTTAAAGGCCATTTTTATTACTTGACATGGAACAAATCATAACTCCATATTGCCTTTAGATGCAATTTTGTTGAATGAAATTAGATTAAGTTAAAATAAAGCACGCCTTTTAAAGTGTTAAGATCAAATATTAGAACTTATTATGGGTGGAAAGAGATTTTGATTTCTCTAATACATACAAAGGAAAATATTTGGTGGAAAGTACAGTCACCTAATTTACATTAATACAACTAAGAATTATTAATTTTAGCTGATTACCATATTCATATGTACTATAGGTACCACATATTCAAAATAATCTGATCACTAATGGAAAGTATTACATCTAAAAGCAGAACCTTTGAATCTCAGAATGCACCATTTGTTATATTTGGAGCGTGATACAAAGGGAAGGATGTTACCAAGAATATTAATTAATCAGTTTTTTTCTTTTTTAAATTCATAAATGCTTCAGAGTTTAAAGAACTTAAAAAATGTCAAAAAGACACGTTTATGAGACAATGCTGACTGTTTAGGGAATGTCTCATATTAAACGGAAAAACGAAATGAAAGAGAACGTTGTCAGGTGAAAAGAAACTCATAAATACAATGGAGATATTGTCACTTATTGACACGGTATATGGATATTAAGAGATTTTATCCTAGTAACATTTTAAGACTATGGGAAAATGATTATCTTTGTTTTCAAGTGAGAAGCAAGGTAAATACAATAACTACCTAATACCACAGAGGAGGGTTTGGTCTCAGATGGAATTGAAATGCGTGTATATATTTTATTTTTTTTACACCTGCAATTTGTACCTTATTTGACATGTTCCTCTCACTAGGCATTTTCTTCCACTTATCATAGCATGCACCACTCAGTCTAGCAAACAGCTGTTGCATATTTTCAACTCTCTGAACTCGCAGAACTACCTGAATACTTCCGTTGACTTCATTAAAACAAGTTATGTTTAAAAATCTTATACACTGCTAAGAGTTCAATATATCATACCATAAGATACTGGCAAATTCAATTCAACAGTTACCCTTCTAATTTAATCTTGCATAGGTATAATATAAAAAAAATACATCTTTTCACTCTTCAGATAGTTTATCTTAGGTAGTTTTGATTTACCTTATTGTTTGACTCCATCCTTACGCTGTCATGAAGAATTAGAGGGGGGAATTCACTGCCATGATCTATTCAGACTTTTAATGATAGAGACAATGGAAAAATTAATTTCTTTTCCCTCTAATCACACCTCATGCTGGTGTTTTGCTGAGGAGGCCACTTAAGAAAGTCATGCAAATTCCTTTAAAATTCTTGGTTACTGACATCATATTCTCTGCTTTTTGTCTTCCTTGGAAAAAACTAAATAACTCTGCTGGACTTTCATCATTAAAAGTATTTTATAAATTAAAATGATGCTTTAGGTGCCATGATAGACCTTTTTAATTCAGCAAGTACAACTGAAAAATAGGAAGCTCCATTGAATAGTGAGCTTGTAACATTTTTATACCAGTCACAAACTGGAATTTCAGATCTCATTATTCTGATGAAATCATGGCATTTTTTTAAACCTGTGATATGGAAAGAAGATTTAGAACATTTTCCTTGCTTTATTATTATTATTTTATACTGTAATCATTTCAGCATTCAATTCCCTGTCATCACTGTTTTTCAGTTCTTTGTATTTTTGATTAACAAGAAAAGTGAAACAATTTTCACAGGGCTACTATGGATGCTTTCAGCCACTGAAATAAGATACACCTTCAGAGACTTAACCCTCAGATTTTTATTTTTGTTCCCTTCTTTACAGCAGTTATATTCAGATTGACAGTTTCTAGCTGAAAGATTAGACCTCCAGCTGTCATAGTAAATTTAACTCTAATAGGATCTTAGGCAAAAATAAAAGCAACAACAGCAAAAAAATTTGTCCACTAGTGTATTTTCATGGTTTCACTTCTGTGTCCAGCATTTCTGGAAACTACATAAACTGCTGATATAGAGTGTGAGAGTGAGTCACCAAAATGTGTTCCAGAGAGGTCCTCCTTGGACAAATCCTATCCCAGAATTCACACTAAGAGAATTTCAATGCAAACAATAACACCAAGAGATGTCCAACACAAAACTTGATGCTGAATCCCCCACTGGTAAGAAATTCCATTGATAAATGTACCTTAGAGTACATATACCTAAAACCCTACAAAAATGCAAATTAAATAAATTAGGCAAGATTAAAGGGATGGGTGTATACTGATCCTATTTTCATAACAATTGTACACATCAATTTCAGATACACCTGTCTTCACAACATCTCACAGGTGTTATCATCCTTATTTTAAATACACTGAGACATGGATAAGCATCTTGTGTTCAGGCCTCCAGACTTACATGGTGTCTTCCTTCCTTTCAGTAGAATTAAATCTCAAATTACCAGCACACATTTCTCTAAAATAGAAGGAAAGGTCCAAACCCTGGAAACGAGAAGAAGCTAAGCATTTAACAAGATAACTTTTTGCTATGGAGATCTCAATGGGAGTTGTAGGTGTGTAGAATCATTGAGGATTTAACCTGTCATTTTAAAAACAGGCAGTGTGAAGCTTATTTTTCTCCTGTTCTCACCCAGGCTGTGCTTTGTTAAGAACACTATATTCAGAGGAAAATACAGTTTTGGATTTTGTACTCAAATGGTATAACCTGAATTCCTGAGCTAATTGAATGAGATGAATGGATTTACCCTGGACCTCACTGGGATCAAAACTTGTCATTTTTCATTTCCATTAATGAGATACCATAGATATACACTGGCAGCAATTCTGGCAAGAATAAAAGTGGAAGGAAGAGCAAATGGTCAGACTATCCTTTTAAAACTTAAACTCTCAAGGCTGTTAGAGAACTTTTCTTTTCCTGTCTACTACTGCAGATTTTTGTACTCCTTTCTCTAAATAATACTCCATTCATCAGAGAAGGACGAGTACAGATGAAGAAATGCAGCTATATTACAGCTTCCTTTACAAAAGCCCCTAAATTTCCTGTTTTCAAATTCTTTCTTGTACAGAGTAAGACAGACCTAGGTGTGACCGTATTTAACAAAACTGAACCTAGACGTTTTCATTAATTTTCAGCAGTTTCCCAGCAGAGCAGAAAATTTCCCAGGAGAAGCTAAAAAGGGCTAAATCTACAGATCAAAGCCAGAAGAACTAGTTTTGTTTGCTGGGGGTAGGGAGATAAAAAGTACATTTGGTATACAACTTCAGTGGAGCCCCTGGGAAAGAAAACAGTTAGTTTTTCATATTTTCTTGTCCTGCTTTTTAAAGGGATTTTAAAATGGAAAAGAAGTCACAATAGAGGACTTGGAGAAATAATTTTGAACACAGTGCAAAGATCTGCTGAATGAACAGTATGATTGTTATGAACTAAACAGATATTTTGATATAAATTGGCACTGGATTGAGAGGCTAGCAGAGTTTTTTTCTTATATAGCACTTGCACACTTTCTGAGCAGGAGAAGTACTCTGAGTGGCCTTCAAAGACCATACATGAAGTATTGCGGCAGATGTGAATTCAGTGGACATAATCAGATTGATAGTTTAAGAGGGAAGCCTTCTAGACTGAACTAATTAGAATATTTTAGAAATTAAAATCAGCATGGCCAGGCTGGAGAATTGCACCATCTCTTGATTGCTATGTCCGAGGCATCCTCCAACTGTCATGTCTCCCACAAGTCCTTCTCTGTTAACAAACAGTAATTCTAGTGGGTTACCTTCCTCAATTGGCTCACTCACCAGTTGTGTTAAGAAGTTGTCCTCCACACACTCCAGAAACCTCCTACACTATTTCCTCTCTGCTGCGTTATACTTCTAGTAGACATCTGATTAGTTGAAGTCTCCCACAAGGATAAGGGCTAGTGATAGTGAGACATCTCCTAGTTGCTTCTAGAAATAACTCCTCAGCCTCGTCATCTTGGCTGGGTGGCCTATAGCAGTCTCCCACCATGATATCTGCCTTGTTAGGTGAACGTCTGATTCAAACCTGTCATCACTATCAGTAAGTCTGAGGCTGTCAAAACTCTCTGTAACACTGAGGGTTACTCCACTGCCTCTCCTTCCTCACCTATCCTACCTGAAGATTCTGTAGCTGTCCATAGCAGTGCTCCAGTTATGTGAGTCATACGACCATATTTCCTTGAAAGTGATTATATCACAGCTCTTCTACCTTACAATAACTTCTGACTCCTCTTGTTTACTGCCCATGCTGTGTGCTTTGATGTAGGTGCACTTCAGTTAGGTTGTTGATCCAGCCACACTCCTAAGCAGAACTGTCTTAATTCCTCAGCAACTACTCACTGAGTTATCTAACCCTCTGTGAAGTCATTTGGCTGGAATATTTCAAAGAAATTTCTAGCATTGATTTGCTTGTGTAACACATTTTAATGATGACAGTGCTTGGACATCAGGATGAAATGAGTAATTCCTTTTAAAAAAAAATTAAGGTCAAAATAGGACCACAAGGTCATAGTGTGTAGCTTCAAGACATCTTAGTGCCCCTGTCTTAAAATAAAGTCTATTCCCTGTCACATTCAAGAGTACAAAAATATGCTAAATGAAGCCACCATAAAGTAATGCAAATTGATAGTATGTAGTGTATTGTCCTTGTGTGTAGAAGTCTAATGGAAGCCAGGAACCAAAGTCTGCCTCTGGGTCCATGAGATTCATGTTTTAGAGAAATAGCATGTAAAATAAATCTTACAGTGTCCTCAAGGGAAACATTTAAGTGTCCAACTCTATTTTCTGCCTGGAGCTCCTTGGAACCGTTAAATAACATTTCTTCGGTTTTGGGAGCTTTAAAAAAATTCCAGTTTTACTTTCTAAAATTCAGAAAGACAGATGTACCAAACAGTTGTTCCATAATGGTATCTGACTCTCTTAGTCCTTTTACAAGAATTTTTTTCCTTATTCTCAAAATAATATTAACTATGATTTCTCCTATTTAGAAGTTGGTTTTACTATACTTACCATGAACTTATTTTTAAGTAACACAGGGAAGGGAATTTTAGGAAAAACAGAAAGAAAAAAAATTAATTCACCAGAAGACACCTACTTAGCTTTGGGTCTTGTTAGCAATTATAAAGGGAGGTGTATCAGTATAACTGCAGAAATATGGATTCACCTTATCTGTCTGTGGTACTTAAAAAAAGAAGACATACAGCAAAAAGTAGGCCAGATGTTCAGTTAGGGGAAACTGTCATAAATATATGGAAGAATGTATAACCATACTTGTTTGCATCAGTGAAGACTGGCTTGTGATAAATGCAGAGAAAAAGCTGAAAAAAATTTCAAATATTTGTGTTTATTTACATACCTATACATGTATACCTAGAAACCGCTTATTAAGTTTAAAAAGTCAAGCACTCAGGAATCAGTAAACACCAGAAACAAGGTTGCCAGTGCTATTTGCCTTTTCTCTCATTGCGGCTGTTGATTATGAAGACACTTTTAATTACATGAAGACATGTTGTTCACTCCATGGGTGTCCTGCCTCATTCAAAACTCAGGTTGAATAGGCCTCATTTTGCACATAATCATCCTGTATGTGCCTTTCCACCGTTGATTATCAGCCATGGGATTCACCTCACCTCCTTACAGAGATCCTATAAGTAGATGTTTATGTCTAAGCTAGCTGCTCCAGGCTTCTCCTCTAAATAAGGGGGAACAAAGAGGCATTTTAAGAGCTGACCCATTTTAAATGTGTTTTAGAGAGAAATGAATCATCCCCTAAGGAGAAGTACTTCTCCCCATTGACTATAAAGAGACTTTGACTAGATCAGATAGTCTCCTGCATTGTTGATGCATTCCAATATATATGACCCCAGCTATTATCAAGCAAGTAGACTTTAAAACCTGTTTGAAGCTAAAAAAATGTCATAGGCTGTACAAGTAATCTGGTGATCCTTATAACACCGACTAATTCCTGTAGGAAAGATGGTTCAAATTACGCAGCTTCCAGGACTACTATTTGCTAGCAGAGTGACTGAGTCTATCTAACCTTATGCCATCTTGTAATTAATGGAAGGAGAGAGTCCTCTCCAGAGAGCGATGCTTTACCAGCTTAAAAGAGTGAGTGTGGGGCGGTATTCTGTGCTTAAAGTTGAGTGAACTGAGTAACTCTTTCACACAGGACTCCTTTTATTTTATTTTTTTTTCTAAGACTATTTCACCTAATATTTTACATGCTGAGTGTCCTGTCCCTCTTTCTTTTCACTACTGCTGTGACCCAGCACACACTCCCAAATCAGACCCTAGTGCCTGAAGCCAGGCACTAGAAAATGAGGAAGAAACCATTTGTAATCACACCTAAGAAGTTTAGATCTTCATTTGCAATACACACAGTGCACAATCCTGATCTCCAAACCAGGTCAGTGTCTTGTCTATTAACTTCATGTGTCCTTTATTTGTTTCACAATAGTGTCTCCCTTCCAGGATATAGCCATGCTTATGAACAAAACAAAGCCTCAACTGAAAAGAATTTCTTTCTCTTGGTCTTGTTATGACATCCATGAAGACTTTTTAAGCTAAAAAAGCTTGATAAAAAGAAATGAAACTTCCAGCTTCCCTTCTCTATCTGCCAGGTATGCATAAGCATATTTGTGGCTCCTGTAATTCTCTTGACCTGTTGGTTTCCTCTCTTGCCTGCAGGCTCGGACTGTGCCATCCTGAAGCTTATAGGTGAGAGTGGGTAAGCATCTCAGAAGAATGGACCCAAGGTGAATGTGTCATAAACACAGACACAAGTTGAAATGACAGTGTATTTGTATCCTCAGTGGATTCCTGCAGATCTACTTTTTTATATTTTTGTTGAGGGGGGAACCATCTTATGTTTCTTCTACTTTTTTTCCTGTACCATTTTTTGAGCTCACATTCTATGCACTTTGCTTTCTTCCTACTCTGGGGAATACCAGACAATTCAGTACATGAGACTAGGAGAAGTCTGGCTAGAAAGATGCCTGGAGGAGAAGGACCTGGGGGTGCTGGTTGACAGCCATCTGAACATGAGCCAGCAGTGTGCCCAGGTGGCCAAGAAGGCCAAAGGCATCTTGGTTTGTATCAGAAACGGTGTGACCAGCAGGTCCAGGGAGGTTATTCTCCCTCTATACTCAGCACTGATGATACTGCACCTCAAATCCTGTGTTCAGTTCTGGACACCTCACCACAAGAAGGATGTTGAGACTCTGAAGCGAGTCCAGAGAAGAGCAATGAAGCTGGTGAAGGGGCTGGAGAACAAGTCTTATGAGAAGCTGCTGAGAGAGCTGGGGTTGTTTAGCCTGGAGAAGAGGAGGCCAAGGTGAGAATTTATTGCTCTCTACAACTACCTGAAAGGAGGTTTTAGAGAGGAGGGAGCTGGCATCTTCTCCCAGGTGACAGGGGAGGACAAGAGGAAATGGCCTCATGTTCCACCAGGGCAGGCTTAGGATGGACATTAGGAAAACATTTTTCATGGAGAGTGTCATTGGGCACTGGAACAGGCTGCCCAGGGAGGTGGTTGATTCACCTTCCCTGGAGGTGGGGAACGACATGACTCAGGGCAGACCTGTGGAGAAAGACTCAGGGGTGCTCATAGATGAAAAACTCTATATGAGTTTCAAATGCATTCTCACAGCCCAGAAGGATCACGAGCTGCATCAACAGAAGTGTTTCCAGCAGAGTGAGGGAGGTGATTCTCTTGACTCCACATTTGTGAGACCCCGCTTGGAGTATTGTGTCAAGTTGTGGAATCCCCAGCATAAGCAGAATATGGAGCTGTTGTAACAGGTCCAGAGAAGGACTACAAAGATGATCAGAGGGCTGGAGCACGTCTGCTGTGACAACAGGCTGAGAGAGTTAGATCTGTTAGAGATTCCAGGGAAACCTTATAGCAGCCTTCTAGTATGTAAAGGGTGTGTACAATAAATCTGGAGAGGGATCTTTTACAAGGTCATATAGTGATAGGACGAGGAGGGATGGCTTTACATTAGAGGGTGGAAGATACAGACTAGACATTAGAAAAAAAAATTCTTCAAGATGATGGTGGTGAGGCCCTGACACAGGTTGCCCAGGGAAGCTGTGGACACCCCCACCCTGGAGGTGTTCAAGGCCGTGTTGGATGGGGCCTTGAGCAGCCTGCTGTGGTGGGAGGAGTCACTGCCCATGGCAAGGGGGTTGGAATTAGATGACCTTTAAGGTTCCTTCCAACCCAAACCATTCTATAATTCCGTATTTCCTTCTAACAACTTCAACTAACGAAATACAACATCTACTAACAAAACGCACAGGGGAATGATAATACTAGGTATTGGTACCAAATGCTATCAAAAATTATATTATGGAAATAAATCTCCTAAATCTCTGGCCATGACTGGGAGGTAAAAACTTACAGAAGACTATTTTCCAGAAACTAATTAACTTCTCATTGACTAGTGTGTGTTGGCAAGGGTCTAAAATAGTGTATTTAATGTTTTGTCAATTTTCGCACAGTCCAGATCTAACCAATAAAGCTCCTGGTATTGATATCACTATTGAGTCTGCTAAGATGTTCTTAGTATATTGGAAAAGAAAGGTACAAACTGCTAGATTGATTCTAGAGTAATCTAGAAATTAAAAAAGATTATGAATTTACTGCTACTAATTCACAGGAAGGTGAAAGAGGAAAGTTTGGTTTTCATATATGCAGGTTGTTTCTTTAAAATTTAGTATGAAATGATTCTCGCTCTTGTCTGTAGAGTTCAGACTCTCCACTTGAAGGTTTAAGCTGACCTGAACTAACTTGATTGTAAAACGTGAAATTTTGATGAGTCAGGCAGGAGATGCAAGTGTTTATTAAATTATTAATAATGTCTTAGAAAAATGTACGTGGAAAGCTTTGGAGAGAAAACAATTTTTCATTATTTATCAAATCACTGAAGTTAGTTTGTTTAACCTGTTTGTTTTCTCATGCACTAGCATTGTACTGTGACATTTACTAGGGTTTCCCATTGTGCAGCAAGTATTATGTAGCCCTCCTTACGTCAAGTAACTTGCTCCTTTGCTCCAGTTGTGGGGACACCTTAATTTCCGGTTAGATGGCGCTTGGTTTATTCCTTAGTGTTGGAAACAACAATAATTAGCCTGTACACCCCCTCACAATTATCTCTGGGTTGGGTGCTGAATGACTTGAAGAGCTGAGTCACACCACTGCAGAACATTCTTTGGGTCAGGTGCATCCTGATGCTTTGGTCTTTGGAAGCATTTTTCTAGACGCAGGTTGATAGGAAAAACTATAGGACAGGGAGAAGGAAGCAGGAGCAGAAAAGACTGAACCATACTCAGTATGGTAAACCAACAGGAATATAAGAAAAAAAACTTCAAGGCCTGTCATGTCAGGGTTGCAGATTTAAGCAGGGCTCACTGATGGTCCCTGAGGTCATGCTATTGTGCTCCAGCTTTGATACCAAGTGTGGATCAATGAAAAGAAGACTTTATGGGCAAGAGACATCCAGCACAGGGGATCTAACTCTTAAGTCCCATGCAGGCAACATGGATTGAAGTGACCCAGGAAATCTGTAACAGGAAATTCAAGCCCACACTAAAGAATGGTTAACAAAGGCAGCAAAGAAACAGCAAACAATGCTTCTTCCATGTGGGATAGGCTCAACATCATCAGTGTCCTGAATTTATGTAGTTGTGTCTGCAGATTATGCTTATGTGTTCTCTGTTCCAGCATAAGGGTCAGACATTTTATTAGTGGAAAGGGAAATACATATTGTAAAATATGATCAGAATAAGAGAGAATAACCATCTCTCTTTTCTGCTTTTACCAGTTGTGTAGTAGTAGACAAAGACTAACCCTAAGCAATACAGCAAACCTTTGAGGAACTCTGAAAAATATTTGCAAGCTCTCCATGTATTTCAACTTCCTTTATCATATCATTCTTGTTGTCATTAACAAGAATGTTATCAAAAGCAAGGATGGAGAATAAAGGAGTGATTTTTCCCTTATAGTACACTTCACAGAGATTCAGCATTATGATTGACTTTAAGAAATGAAAGATTATCTTAAAAGACTTTACTCACCCCTTGTTTCTTAGCTAAGAACCTGCTCCATTTGCTATGCTGTTTGTGGAACAAATATAAAAAAAGAAAAAAAAAAAACAGAGCAAACCAGAAAAATTCTAAAGAAACATTTCCCAGTTTGAAAAAGTTAATATACCAAGAAAACACATTCATTATGTGGATCTGCAGTTGTTTTTTTTTTAGAGTACAGGCCCTTTTTTCCATTCTTTTTTCCACAATTTATTTAGAACGGCTGTTCTTTTTTTTTTAGAGTACAGGCCCTTTTTTCCATACGCTTTTCCACAATTTGTAAATTTAATTATTTTCTTCTACTTTTTTTTTTTAAGACATTTGGGAATTCGTTGGGATTTTATCCCTTTGGTTCATTCTGCAATCAATAGTGTGTTTGATCATTTAAAAGTCTTCAGTCTAAGTAACTCATTATTGCTAGTAGTGATTGGATGTTACATCCTGATATGGACTAATGCATTTGGATCTATTGGATGAAATGAGTTTAGTGTTACCAGGCATTTCTCAGGATCTTACATGCACCATGGAAAACAGAGACAAAGGAGGCAAAGGGACCAACTGAATCACTGAGTCTATCTGTCTGCTGCTGCCAGCACACCTGTGACTGAAGCGCCTCTGCACATCCAACAGGTTTCCTTTTAAATCTGCTAGGCTTCTTGACCTTCCTGTTCTGGTTGAGTAATGTTTGGATAAATGGATATATACATAAATGCACTGGTAGAGAATTTAAAATGCTCTGGAATGCATTTTGATTTCCTTCACTGATGATCTATTGAATATACCTGATGCATTCTATGTGTTCATTGACTTTTCTATTTGTTTCGTACCTGTACTCATTTTTACTGATAACCATCCTGCATTCTGCAATGTCAAGTTGTAATGAAAAATCTTCTACCAAAAAAGCTGTCCTCTAATATTTCTCATAGTTTTTTTTTTTTTTTCTGGATCTTTGCCTGCTGCTTTTTTGTTGAAGTTTCAAATGCACAGCACACAGTAATAGCTCAGGATTTGGTAACTGTTTTTTTTGCCCTTCCTTTCATTGGAGTTCTTTTATTTTTTTACTGTTTTATTCAGAATTGCCATAGTTGTGTAGAACTTTTATGAAGGATATTCATAATATTGTTATTATCTGACTAATGCAGAACTAACAACTGGTCAGCTTACTGTACACAAAATTTTAAATGTGAATGTTTGTCAATAATTGACAAATGTGACAATATTGACCAGAGAAATTTATCTGCTTATGAAACTAGGACTGTTTGAAAGGAATCAGAGATCTTGTACTGAATTTGTGTCAAAATAAGTTATCTTAAAGAGAAGTTCTTTATATATGTAAAGAGTTGGTTTTTTTAAGTGTGTTCTATTTTTTATTGTTTATAGTTTAAGTATAAAGGATTAAAGTCCCCTGAAGGACAGACCTAAGAGTAATGTTTTGCCACCTTCACGTATAATGCTCTGCAGGGTAGGAAAACACTTAAAGCAACTTTCTGGACAGGGGAGGAACTTTCTAAGTGGATTTTCACCTTTTACATACTTTCTACTCAGAAAAAAAAGAAAAATCAAATGTTTATGAATTAACAGGAGAAATCTGGCATGAATTTAAGATAGTTGTTACAAAAAAAAAAATCCCTGTAATACACAGAAAAAAAGGTGTACCTACTGGGAAATTTCCTTTTCAAAAAGAGCGCTTGCTTGGAAACAAATTACAAGTGCCTGACTTTCTGGAGAGGAAATCATGCAAAGCAGAAACAAGAAACAAACGCTTTCCCAACTGGCACCCTTAGTAATAATCCTAGAAGCTGTGAAAAATGACAATGGTCTGAAAGGTCTGATCACCTCGTCCCACAATAATGTGAATTAAGGCTACAGATTCAAGTGGATTTATCTGTGGGCAAACCTGTGGTTCAGTCAGAATAGGGCATTTGTCTTAGAAGACATGTTTACCACAGGTTATTGGGTGTTGTACATGAATTACTGGGTGAAGTTTCCCTGGCTGTACTCTGCGAATTGATTACTAACTCCACTTATTTGAGTTCATTTCTCATGATATTTTTTTCCCCCCCTTAAACTTTCTGGAGTTATGTGTTTTGGAGAATGTCTGGGTTTATGTCTGTCTTTTCATTAGTAATTTGTAATCCCTTTGACTGCAAAATCAAGTTTATGGACATAAGATGAAAAAATTCCTGAGAAACCCTTGAATCAACCAGCCAGTACTGGAAGTGTCTGTAAAACCTCTCTTGCAATTGTCAATGTGTTTCACAATTTGCTGAGTTTTTGGTATTTGTATCCCTGAACTGGGGAGTGCTGTGAGTAAGCAAAACAACATCTAATGACCTTAAACTCTGTATGCATAAAACAGATCTCTACAAAAAAACTTCCAAAAGGAATGTCAATATCAAAGAATGCTTGCCTGAAAATGTTTGTCTAGCTCACACTGTGCTTGTACAATGAATAGAGGAACAACAACAGACTGTGTTGCCAATCTGTTACAATTCTTTTTCAATTATTACTAATCAGTTTTTAACACAGAGGAAAAATTATTTCAATTAAAAAAATAGAAGAAGAAAGGAGTGTTAACTTTTTTCATAATTAAATTGCTAAGAACTAACCTAAAGTGCAGCTAGCTAGCAATATACTTAATTAATATATAATAAATAAATATCCATAATCTGACTTCTTGGTAAGGAGGATAACAGACCTGTTTAGACAAATTTGAGGGAAAATGTAGAGTCTGTCTTGGCTTCTTCTAGAAGAACACTTTGCATGTAAATAAGAAAAATCCCAGATTGTAACTTCTTGTCAGCTGTTAAATTGTCCTTATCACAGCATCTTCCTGCAAATCAGGCAGGATAAACTGTATTGACATGGTGTCCGGATACTCAAGGTGGGTTTGTATCTATCTTCTGTGAAGTTGTGACAAGGGAGATCCACTTATTTTGTTCTCTTGATGAGACCTTTCCTGGAACTGATAGAAACTAAAGGGACTGCCTTCTTCCACTTCCTTCAGGATGGCAAACACCTCCAGATGCAGGGAGAGGAGATGTTTCCAGTACAGTGATTACATGTTAGGACTATAGATTATGCTGTCACTAACCATCACGGCATTCAGTGTAGAACTGTGCATGTAAGATTCACCATTCTCCTATGCACTCAGAATGAGCTAGGCCTGGTATTCTCCAATGCAGTTTTGAAGAACAAAATATGTTTGCTCCAAGGACATCAGGGTGATATCTTTTATTTTACGAAACATAATGAATCAATTTGCTTAAAATGGAAGAAAAAGTACCTGGCAAGTCTATAGAATTTTTTTATTTATTTTTATTGACTTTTAGAAAAGAAAATGAACTTTTTTTTGGTAAGCTTTTGCTTTATTTGGACTGCACTTTAATTAGAAATGGTAATTTTTTCAATTATATCATCTTCTAGGAAACATGAAACTTGATCCCATTTCCTACTGCAAACACAGTCACTACAGTGTTGAAAAAAACCCCATCTAATTCTTCAAATCAGTGCAGTGCATTCGTCACTACAACTCTTATATGATCTTGGCAGCTCAAAGGGTGCTTGCACTGGTTTTGTTGCTTTGACGACAGATTGAAGAAGTGTTTGAAGAAGAGCATCTTCTTGAGCCTCACAAGGCTGAATTGGATGTTCTTTCCCCCTTTTGAATGAAGGTTTGAAGAAAGTAAAAAGCAATGTGAGTCTAGTCTTGCCTGTAATTGTACTGCTGATAAGATGTTAATGAAGAGAAGCTCTGAACAGAGTCTGTGAAGTACTTATAATCAGGTCTTGTTGTAATTAAAATTGTCAACAAATTGACAAAGACTCTTAGTGACTTGAACTAAAACTGCTAGGAAACTGGAGCTGGAAGCATCTGTGTGTACGCAAAGGCCACTGGCTGAAGTGTTACCTCATTTCAGAATGACCTTTTCCTTAGGAAATTTCCCATATACAGGGTCAAGCTAAAGGTTCTGTTAGCCTAAAGCCTTAAGTACACCTTGGGGCAACTGCATCTGTTTTGTGACAGTGTATAAGAAATCAGTCAAGCACGTAGTGGTTCTTTGCCTCTTTGCTTCTCCTGGCAATACACTGTTTCAGGGCTCACTGATCAAGATTTTGTTCAGGCTTGTAAACTTCAAAAACTTCTGGATACTTTTAGAACTGCACAGAAACTGAAGTTTTCTGGGCTGAAATACATTCATGTACCTACCTATGTACCTCTATATTAGTCTGTCCATGTAAGCTCATTATGTACAAAGCTTAATTTAGCAAACATAAGACCTGATGAGTAACATGATCTTTGTGTATACATAAGATAAAATCTGTATTCGTGAAGTGGCAGCAGAAGAAATCTCAAAGTCTTTTAGAAACTCTGTAAAATAGTATATAATAATAATAATAATAATAATAATAATAATAATAATGCTTATTTATTTGCAGCAAGTGTCCAACCCAGGAAAACTATGGAATTAGTACATTTCACAAGTAATTGGACTGAGTTTTATTAGCATCCAAGGTCAGGCAATGGATCACTGTAGAGGAGGTTTGGTTGCCTGGCTGCATTTTTTCTGAACAAGGCCATCTCTTTTTATAATGTTATATTGTTTTCCTCCTATCGTTACATCAAAAGTTCAGGAAAATCATTAGCAGTAGTTTCACAACCTTCAAACGATATCACCCCTTTCATTCCACTATAGAGGAAAACACATTGTGTAACTCTCAGCCTTTCATCCTCAAGTATTTGCCACTTAAAAACAAGTTTGAAAGCAACTTAAATGTACAGCACATCATATATTTATAAGCTGGGAGAAGAAATCAAACAGTCTAGGTTTGAGGGAAGACTGGAAATAGCCCACATCTATTTATATAGAAAGACCTTTTACCATATTGCACATAACCTCTGCGTCAAAAAGATTCTAGCACAAGGTGTGAAACAACTCCTTGCTTTTGAATAGGAAAATGCAATGTGATGTGATTAAGAGGATGATAGTAAGATTGTATGTCCCGAAACATTAATAAGCAGGCATTACAAATGCTCCCTGGTAACTGGCTTTGACATCAGCATTAAATGTTAATCAAGGCAGTGGAATCACTAGATAAACATTAAGCAATCGTGATCATGGAGTGTTTGTAAACATAAGAATGAATGTGTTCTCACATGTGGCTAGAGCTGGAATCTGCACCATATTTCTTTATAATTGTTACTACTTCTCTACCACTCTACCTGTCTTGCTTCACTGGGCATCCTGAGAATTTTTTCTTCTAATTTTGTTTATGGGAAGTGGAAAACAGAGTTTGTTTTTCTGCTTAAATTTTGCCTTCTTTCAGAGAGAAATAAAATCATTGCTAGTAGATTGATGAGGCTTGGAAGTTTGTAATTATTTCTTGCAAAGTTTTACACTCTTTAAGGACATAGTTTATTAATCTTGCTAGAAGTAAAGAAAGAGAAATGATAGAATGATATTCTCAATAAAGTTGTTTTCCCATTTAATTCCATTTTATCATTTGAAAACCTCAAACTTAACTTGAAATAAATGCTTTCAAAATTTGAGTTCAGCAAAATCTATTATTTAAAAAAATCCCACAACTTCCAATGCAGTAGTAAATATGCATTATCTCTCTTCTGGATTAAAAGTGGGCAAGTGAAAAACAAGAAAACTAAGCAAAAACTGTAAAACCAAGAAAAGATCTGAAACAAATAAAAGGGGTGGTTCCTCCTGATAGGAGACTGAAGAGTGATTTTATAGCAGAGTTCTGCTTTCCCCTACACTCGTGGAGTCTTATCCAGGCTTAAACCTTCTGCAGACTCCAAGAGAACAGGAATACAATTCCTGTAACTTATGGTGATTGAACATTGAAATCAGCCTGGATTCACCTGATAAGTATGGCAGTCCTGGCTGGGGATGGCTTTATGTTAGTTGGGGATCCTTCCTTGATGAGGAAATCCTTGCTGGTCAGTTTAAAGAAGCTGGAGATATAATTTAAAAAAGTAGAGCACTAGGAAAGAAGAGGTTAATCAAGAACTGTCCTAAATTTTTATTGGAAAACTTATTTGCTTGGACTTTAGGGACAGATCAGTTGGCACAAGGAAGAGATTTTCTTCCAAACACAAAGAGTTAATTTTGTTGTTTTGGGGTTTGTTTTTTTTTTTAGATTCTTTTGGACAATGAAATTAGAGGCCCTCATTTAACAGTAGTTGGTTATTTTCTACATGTTTTTCGCAGCCTCTCACTATGTGTCAAGACCTATAAGAGAAGTGCATTCTAACAACACTCTGTCAGACAGATAGAGGCAGATATTTGTTTGCCACTTTTTCGTATCCTCTGAGCTGCACAATTTACAGTACCACAGTTGCATGAGTCTTGAGCTCTCATCTAGTTCACCCAGGCAAACGCTTGATAATATACAGTCAACAAACCTCTAAATAATTTGTATTTGAGAGTACATGACTACATAATGTAAACCTATTCATGTTAAGATATGCAATCTGAACCTGTTAATGGCAAAGGGGAAGCCAAGTCTTCCATACACCATTTGCACTTCAGTTTTCAATACTGTTTATCTCTTGCAGCCAGACACCTGGAGCTTGTGTCTGTATCTTATTTGAAGCAACTGACTCATGTTCTGTACCTGAGTCCTCTGAGACGGCACTCCAGGTAAGGATTATACCCATGCTTAGGCATGAGGGAAAAGTTATCTTGATGCAGTCAATGCCGTGAACACACGGAATCGATGACTTGGCATTCAAGTGCTGAGTCATCTATCATAAAGAATCAATCTTCAGTCCCTGAGGAGCTGGTCCCAGGCAAACACAAATCTCTCTCACTGCCACAGACTTGATAGGTCTTGTCCCATTTTAGAGAGTGTATTTGTTCTTATTTCAACATTGATTCACTTGGCATTCTGGAGTGTTTTCCAGATTCCCAGAAAATGTCATCTAATTCAGCCTCTCTAAAAGGGGAGTTAGTGCTCGTATATTAGACAATTCTAATACTTGGGGTTTTTTAGTAGTATATTGCATTCCTAGATCTGAATGGAAAACAAGATCCTGTTAGTTCTTGTATTGCTTTTTTTGCATGTGATTTGAAAAAGAAGAATGATTGGCATACAAGGAGAACTGTTAAAAGATTTTGAGTACTGTTAACTGAGTCAGGCTTTTTATGTCTATCAGCAGGTAGGTTAATCAGTATACCTTATTATTTTTATTCCAACAGCAAGTGAAAGGCACCATTCTGGACTAAGACACTTTTGGAGCCAGAACCTGTAGTAACCACAGAATGAAGGCTGGACCCTACCTGCTAAAACTTTACACTGTATGTGTTAGATGCAATAATTTCCTTTTCTTTTTTCATGTGACAAATTGTCCCAAAAACCTTCAACATCAAGGTAGACATATTCAGAAAATTGGAGTGCAGGCTTGAGAACATATTTACTGTACTGACTGAAAAAGGGGGGAAAAAAAATTGGGTTTTTCTTCTTTTTTTTCCCCCTTTAGGTTATTCCTACTCCTAAACAAGGAGTCAGAAGAGCCAGGTCTCAGGCACCAGAATATATATCTATATGTGAAAGACAGGAGTGCATTTCACAGTGCTGTTTTCTGCATAGATTCTTATATTTTGGGAGCTCTAGAATGCTTATATTTGGAGATTAAAAAAAGCTCCAATAATTAGGAATCTGTGTTACATTTTTGCCTTTACATGCAGAGGCATTAGTAAAAATCTACTGGAGAGAACATTTTTCCAGAAAATGAATGAGCTTTACCAATGTTCCTGCTATCCTTTAGGAAATAGGAACTCACATCTCCTCTACTACGAAAACCAGTGTCAATCACCTGTACATACTGTTCTTCAGAAGGTTATAGTCTTCTTCTCAAACATTCTGCTTGGCCTGTCTTATCTAACATTGGGGCTACAGGCTGAAAATGTTACCTCAACCATCCCGTGCTCCTGACTGTGATCTCCTGCTGTTGCCTTACATGAGTTCCAGAAATCATGCAACCGTGGAGTGAGATGATGCAGTTCAATGCTCTGGCTGAAAATNAAAAAAAAAAAAAAAAAAAAAAAAAAAAAAACCCAAACAAAACCAACCCCCCCCTCAGAAAAAAACAAACAAAAAACTCACCCCAATCCCCCCTGTAAAAATTTGATTTTCTGTCAGAGAGGGAAACTAATGAGGCTCACCTTGTAGTCACCAGTGTGCTAAATCTGACACAAGGTCAGCAATGAGCATGGGGGAGAAGGATGGCTGACTTCTTTCAACCACAGTCTGTGTTAGATCATGAAATGACAATACCCACACTTAAGTTTCTGTGCAATCAAGACTGACAAATTCACATGTTTAAAAGCAAGATATGTAAGAGGATGTGGGAGATATCAGAGGTCTTGACAACTTCAAACACCACTGGGACTTCAAAGCAATATAAAGTTTTTTCAGACAGTCCTCCAAACTGATTTTTCCTCCATTTTCTGGACAATTGGGCAGATGTCTAACCCTGCTCCTCATTTTTTACATTTCTTCCATTCTCCACAAAGTGAAAAATCTCTTTATTTCTTTTATAAATATTTAAAAGTATGATGGGGAATAAATCAAATCGATACACTAAACATTTAAGCACTGGAAGGAACCCAGATTCTGTAAATGTCATTTCTCAGGGTAAGATGCACTGAGGCAGATCTCAAATCTTTTTTTTTTTTTTTTTTTTGGTGGTCGGGAGAGTGGATTTACTGAAGAGATTATGATTATTCTAGATTAAATTCATAGAACAAATATAATGGCACCAATTTAACCTTCGAAATTCAGCTTAAGTCAGACTTTCATAGAATGTAAAAAAATTGTAGACGGTTCATCTAGGTTTGAAATTCCCTTCCCACAGATAAACCAAAGTAATGATGATGAATTTGCACCTTGTTACTCCAGCACTAAATTTCTGGTCTGCAGGGACCTTGATAATCACATTTCACTTGCTTAGAGGAATTTTTGTTCCAACTGTTTTGATGATCTAGGGTAAATAATTAGTAATACTAGAATTTAATGACAAATTCCAGTTTGTCTTCACACACACAAGAGTTTCAAAATACATTTATATAAAGTTTGGGCAAATCTCTAAACCAGACATCCAGACCATCTGAGTTTTGTTCATTCTAAGCCTTAATGCTTGGGAAAGTGACCAATGAGGCATAAAGCAAATCTTATTGCTTCATCAGATGGTGAGTGCAATTTATGATCTACTGACAAACCCAGCAGAGAATGCTGAAATATTGTGGTCACGCCTAATAAAATAGCAGGTACAGTCTGCAGATAGGGCAAAGACTAATCTCAGCTTCATGCACTAATCTTCACTGAAGCCAATAGGAGTAACCTTGGCCTCAGTTCAACAAAATATTTAAGCACATGCCTAAGTCCAAGACTGTGGTTAGAATAACTACAAGCTACAAATGAAAGAAAATATGAGCAAACTCTCAGTGAAACACAACAAGATGTGCCATTTCACTCCTTTACTAAGTTCCAAAGTAAATGCTTTTGAACTTTATGTAAGTTTCCTTTATAAGAAGTTTTTTTCAGATTTGGAATGTTCTTAAGTATATATTTTAAAATAAGATTTTCAATTTAGCTGAATTTAACTTTGAATAGAAAATGTATCACACAAAACAGGAAGAGTGATGGCTAGTAAATGATCAGGAGTTTCTACTGGCCAAAGAAATGTGCATTAGGTCTGTAAAAAGTGATTTAATTAGCCAGGAAGTTTCCAGGAAATCCAGACAGACATTTACAGCTCTTGTAATAACAGAGATGCAGAGTCTTCCTGAGACAATGAGGGACCTGCTTGCATGATGAATCCATGATTATCTTTCTCTCCACACATTTCTGCTTGTCCTTCTCCACCTAGCTTAAGAGAGCTCTTTTCAGAGAGAATTTCAAGGGCTGCTTTATTTGTTAGGAGACAAGGAGGCACTAATAAATTCCTCTGTGTGAGGTATTTAATTACATAATAATGTGTACACTAATCAAGGTAAATGTGTTTGTGAAAACACCTTGATATGGGAACAGTTAATCACCCAAGGCATTGCTTCTTAACGCACCTTGGAAGTTAACTTCATTAAATTAATTAGAACAATGAAAAAAATGAACTGTTTATTGGTCTACAATGGCCTGAAGCGAGCGCTTTTCCACCAGTGCTAGGAAATCTCCCAGAATGCAAGTAATTTTATTTTTTTCCTGAACCTCTGGTTCTTGCATTTATGGCAATTTGTGAGAAACCTGAAACTGATGAAATTTACCTCTACAACCTTAACATACAAACTCTTTGTCTACAAGAACCAGGTGATTCACACCCAGAAGTACTGTACCTGCTTCCAAGACCCAGAAAATGCACTCATCTGTGAGCTGATCTTTGCAGCTATGTGCTACTTATAAAAGAAGATTTTATACTCAGGGGATACATTTGCTCACAATCTAAAGCCAACAGAGATGTGTGTAAAGACACTATATTATCTTTAGCAAGCTTTGCATTGGATTTCATTATCCATTATCACTTACTGCTACAAACATTACATCCAGTCCAGCCATTTGCTATCCTGTTTCTCTGGTGGTTCTAGTTGAAAAATACAGTTCTATTTTTCCCGTGTGACTTCAGCGAACTCTTATTGACCAGAACTTTGTCAGACATACAGCTGGTCTTTAGGAATGTGGTTGTGTGCTTGGTCACACGTGGAGATGCTGTTAGCTGTATGTAGACACCAGGGCTGACTTAAGCTTGAGATTCATATATAATTTAAGATGCTCTCAGGATGACGTTGGTGTAGAAAAAAACAGATACTCTGTCCTAAGCCTTTCTCTCCTGCTTCCTTCTCTTTCCTACCTTAGGTCTGGAGAAAATATTCCTATAGTACTATGGAGAGAGAGAGATCTGTTGGATGAAATATATGTATTTTTCGTCCTTACCTTAAATCAAAAGTGTACCTTGATTTCATGCCCAGTATAGCTGCACAAAGGTTAGTTTTAGCTAAGGATGAGAAGGATATGTTACAGAAGGTGGAAAGAAGGGCTGAGTGAATTTATAATATGTCTTCTTTATGAAAACAGTAGTTTATGTTGACTTGGATCATGCTTTAAATTAATGTTCTAACATGCCACGTTGAGTAATGCAGTCAAAAGTGTCCAGCAGATGAGTGATTGTTTATAACTTTTGCCATTAATTGACGTTTTGGAAGTGACCTAAATGACTCCCTCTAGTACAACCAAGGAGAGTGGTTAGGGACAGTAAGGTCTGTGGATGCCTCAGGACTCTGACATCTACCTGATATTTGACATGACATCGAGCAGGGAAGAAAGGATTTCATCATTGCCACCAATTTGAGATGGAAATAAGTCATTCAAGCCAAAGAGCAGTCCTTTCTTCATCATGTTCTCATGTTTGTGTTTGCAAAAGGGAAGGCACAGTTTCTGAGTGGACCAGTTTTAAAGTTATGTATGTAGGTTACCCAGGTAAGTTGCAGATGTCTTCTTCCTGGAAGTGTTCAAGACCAGGTTGTATGTTACTGTCAATATTCAAGGAACAATACTTATTGGCTGGGATCACCTTGTTCTAGGCATTTTGTAAATATTAAACAAAATGAAGGGCTTTGTGGCACAGTGGTACTCTAGGGTCAAATAGGATGCTTCATAAACATAGGACTGGTTCGTCTCCTTGTCAGGCTGAGGAGCAAAATGGGACTAGGTACTCAAAGGTCCAACTGGGTGATCTTTCAAACTTGATTGCATTCCATGATAGGACACATATGGCAGCTTCCACTCCTCTGTAAAACCTTTGTTGCTTGTGGTTCCCGAGGGTTTAGTAGCTGGCATAACTGTACATTCAGAACAAAAACTTCTACCCTAAACCGATTTAGTCACATCGTGCTTCCCAGGAACTTGTGCAGGTGCACTGCTGTATCAAGAAACTGGATTGTTGTGTCAGTGTGGCTTTTCATCCCAATCCACATGTCCTGCTTCTCAGTTTGAGTGCAGAGCTGTGTTTATAAAGTGAGATTTGCCCCATTTCCGGAGCTGACGTGCTTAAGGACAACTCAAGGATCTCCTCATTGCACCCTGCTAGTGACTGCTTATGAGCCCTGGAATAAAGAGAACTTGATTTAGAGACCCAGATCTGGAGTACATTCATGGATGAATCAAAGATGAAATCAACCCCATAAAAATTGACTGTGAAAACAGTGCTGGTATTTTCAAAACCCATTAATGATTTTGATAGGCAGTTTCTTCCCAGACAGCAATTATTACTGAAAACTACTCTTTGGTTATTGGGACCATTTACGGCATGTCTAACAAGTTCAAGAAATAAGCATTGTGTAGACATGAACTGCAGGTAGGCTTCTGGCTTTCATTTATTTAGCCATATAAATTAATTTGTCAATGCAGTGCTTCCTTTCTATTCCTGTTCTCACTCATCTGTATGATTCAGTCTTCTTCATTGTCACAACTGCAACAGCATATCAAAAGAGGGAAAAAGAAGGTATTCCTTGAACACATGACACCAATGTTCTCCACTTTCATTTCCTAATCATAGTTTTTCCAAACTCTCTGTATTCTTCTGCTTCCAGGTTTTATATGCACTGCCTTTCTACATATATGTCAGTGAACCTATTATCCCAAACCTATGTTGTTGCTATGTAACGAAGATGTGCTGCTGCTTTAACTTTTTTTTTTGCTTTGTCTCTGTGCATCTTTAAGTTCTTTATTCTTGCTCTCTCTTTCTATGTCTCCCTGACCTCTCTTTTCCTTCCTCTACCTTGAAGAAGTCCAAAAGACATTCAACATATAAACACATGCATGATTGTGCACATACGCACACACATATTTACAAAAACACAAAGAAAGACAGGAGGGAAAAAAACAACTCCAATTTCTCCAATAGTGCTTGGTGACTGACTAATTTATTTTCAAGGTCTCTCCTGGAGCTGAAAAATCAGACATGACAAGGCATATGTTATGCTGAGATAACGCATACCTTGAGGGAAGTGTGAAACACAAGACAAAGAGTAGTCCTTTCAGTGACCCAAGATGGGAGTTATCTTGTGGTAACATGCACCTATATATGACTCATTATGGTTTTGAAGGATGAGGATAGAGGAACTAGAAGTAAAAGGAATCTTAGAACTATGATTCCTTCAACTATTATTTTTTTAAGTTAGTCTGCAGCATGTCCTTCTGTCATTAAAAGAGAGTAGAATTCCAGCCAATAATCCTGTGGGAAGTCCATTGTGATTTGAAATAATACTTGCAGAGATGATAAAGCCAGAAGGGACACTCATGATTACTTTTACTGTGGATAGTTCCATATCACAATTACTAAATATCTTGAGGTTGCTTATCATTGGATTCAATGTATTTGCCTACCTTCCCAAAAGACATATGTATTACTTCTAAAGACTTCAAAGCACAGGAAATCTATTACTTACTTGAGTAATTTGTCCCAATAGTTAATGACCCTTATGATTAAAAAGTCGTGCCTTCTCCAAATTTGATTTTCTGACAGTTTGAATGTGTCCAGTCACTGTGCTTATTATGCCACATTGCATTAGGTGAAACTACACAACCTACCTTGTCCTATCTATGTTGTGATCAAGTCACTTCCTGGCGTTAATTTCAGAAAATTAAATTAATTGAGCTTTTTTAATTCTCCATTAAGAACATTTTTTAATCTTTGTGGTGATTTTTAAAACTTCTTTAGCCATTGCTTTATGTCAGTGCCTTACTTTCTCGGGCCTGTCATAACTCTAGTGTCATCAGTACACTCTACAGAAAATATCATAATTTCCCAATGCCTCCTCCTGTTTTTTACTACTTCTTTTTTTAGTCCTTCATTTAATTCTAAGGGTGCTGTAGCCTCTGTAGGCAGAGATGGCAGCCTCTGTAGTTTAGACACTGAGTGAAAGTTTATGTAGGGATGGTAATCATGTGTTTGAAAAAAATCAACATGATGAGTTTATAATTTTAACAGAAGTGTTCTAAGTCTTCTTTCTAAAGAGGGCAAAAAGGATTTGGACTTTCTGTTTTGAAGTATGACATTGGCTTGTGTTGCAATGAAACTAATTTTTATGTGGCTGTTGTGTTTTTACACAAAAAGATGATTTCTTTGTCCCCATTGTGACTTACCAGTCTGTGATGGTTTGGGTGAAAACCCTCCCAAAACCCCCACAGCCTCCACAGCCCCCTTTCCTTCCACCCCCAACCCCCTGTACAAACCCAAGGGAGAAAGGGACAAGAAAAGAAAAGGGACTGAAATGCTGAGAATGAGCAGACCAAAGGTAAGTGATTATATATACATGTACTAACACTTATATGCAACTAAAATATCATATATACAGAATCAGAAACCCCCGAGAACCTTCCCCTGCCCCGAAGAGAATTAAGGATCCAAAAACACAGCAAGAAAGCTAACAAGAAAAAATCACCACTCTCCTTCTAGATAGCAGAAGTTCACCAAGCAACCACCCGTCATTCCATGCCTCTCTCTCCACAAGTCTTCACTGGGCCTGACTCCCACAGACGAGCAGCCGACAAGCAACACCACACGCTCCCAGGGCCCCAGAAGAACAGAGCCCCAGGGGAATGTCTGCCTCCCTGATTAATACTTTGATTTACATAGAAAATCGCATGGAATACTGGGAGATGTAGTTCTTTCTCAGCCACAACCTGGCTATTCAGAAGGGTCCAAAATCAAACCCATCACACAGTCTTCAATCTCTGTGGCATCTGCAGATTTTAGATGCAGTGATTTATTATTTACTTCCAGATCATTGATGAAAATATTGAATAATGCTGCACTAATTACCAAGCCACATTAGAAACAGCTTCCTCCCAAATCCTGAGATCTTACATCAAGTACTGTATTTTTAGCTCTGACAGTCAGACAGTTCTTAATGCTGAATATGTTTTACTCATATTATATAGTGATAATTTTTAAATTCAGGTGTTTTTCAGTACTACATTAGATATATCCAAATATATTTTAAAAGGGGATAGGATGAAAACAGTCTTACATTTTGTTGGCCCTTTCAGCCATCATTAAAACAAACAAACAAAACAAAACAACAAAAAATCAGCCTAACAGGCTCCATCTACATTTATTTGCTTTAACAAGTGCCTTTTCTTTCTAAAGTATCAAGTTTTCAAAGTCACTGGAACTTGCCAGAGAATTTGGAAACTAGACTGAGTCAAGCAAAATGTAAGTGAAGATGGTTGTCATCCACCCTTTGATACATGAAGACATCTGATACCAAATCAAAATCTAAGTGTGATCTTAAAAACAACTGTTTTCCTGTGTGACCTGGGTGAATTGAATTCATTATTTGTTGTAGCAAACAGTGCTCAATGCCTAGCAGATGAAAATCCTGAGATTAATATATTTTAAAGCTGAAAGGAAACATTATGTTTATGTGCTCTGACCTCTTGCATAGCACCGGTTATGGAATTTTAGCCAGCAATTCTTGTCTCAGGCTTAATATCTTGTGATGTATAACAGCCTATTATTACAAGTGTTGGACCTCTTTGATGATAGCTACATGAAACTTTACAGTTTTCAGTGTCAGTTTGGGTGTAACTTGGAGGTGGTTATGGAAATGTCTGTGAAATAACATATATTTTAGCATTTCTTTTTTAAAGGAAAAGTAGAATGAAAACCATAGAATCAATGTCATCACCTTTGCTGTGCCACAGACAGGAAGCTGGGTACTTCCACTTATCTCATGCATGAAGACACACATCTAGGAGGTGTGAAGCTGTTCTTCCAGATTAAGACATGACAATGTCCTGGGGTTGTCAGAAACATGTTTCTAATACTTGCTTTTTATTTTAAAGAGAAACATAAAAGGTTAAGAATCTTAGGAACTCAGAAAAGGATGAGAGTTCAATCCCATTGTAAGTTAAAGGGATGATTTTCATGGTCAGGTATTGGCCTATATGGAGTACGTTTCTTGGTTCTACATTTTCTTGGTATATAGCGTCATAGAAAAAAAAGGTTGGAAGAGACCCACTGGATCATCAAGTCCAACCACTCCTATCAAACACTAAAACATACCCCTTAGCAAGTCATCCACCCGTGCCTTAAACACCTCCAGGGAAGGCGAATCAACCACCTCCCTGGGCACCCCGTTCCAGTGCCCAATGACACTCTCCATAATTTTTTTTCCTAATTTCCAGCCTAAATTTCCCCTGGCAGAGCTTGAGGCCATTTCCTCATGTCCACATTTCCCNTTTCTGATACAAGCCAGGATGCCATTGGCCTTCTTGACCATCTGGGCACACTGATGGCTCAAGTTCAGTCACTGCCAACCAATACCCCCAGTCGTTCTCCTCCTGGTGGCTTTCTAGACAGACTTCTCCCAGTCTGTAGCTCTGCATAGGGTTGTTGTGCCCCAAGTGCAGGACCTGGCATTTGGTCGTGTTAAACCTCATGCCATTGGACTCTTCCCAGAGGTCCAGCCTGGTCAGGTCCCTTTACAGAGCCTCCCTACCCTCCAGCAGATCCACACTTCCACACAGCTTAGTGTCATTTGCAAACTTGCTAAGGATGCACTCAATGCCCTCATCCAGGTCATTGATGAAGACATTGAAGAGGACTGGACCCAGCACTGAGCCCTGGGGAACCCCACTTGTCACTGGTCTCCATTTCCCACCACTCTTTGGGCCTGGCCATCCAACCATTTTTCCACCCAGTAGAGTGTGTGCCTGTCCAGTCCAGAGGCTGACAGTTTTCTGTAGCAGAATGCTGTGAGAAACTGTGTCAAAGGCTTTACTGAAGTCCAGGAAGACTCATCCACTGCCTTTCCTCATCCAGCAGCAGAGTCATAGAAGGCATCCAAGCTTACATTTTGGTTGGTAGTCTCAACAGTTGATCTCCAGTTCATTTGAGCATGTGTACTGAAAAAACAACATTCATTAGAGGCTAGACAGACATTGATGAAAATTTTGATGCAGTGAGGAATATGCCTTGTGAGCCAGCCAAGGCCTTAAGCATTCAGTGGTACTGACATACCTTCTGTCACATACAGATAACGGGTAGCAATTTTTCTGACTACCCTTTCCTCAAGGATGATGAACTTGTTATTGCTTCACATAGGGAAAAACAGATCTCATCCACTAAATTTTGTAGCTCTTCAGTTACTTCTCAGAGTGCTGGTCAACATGGCAACCTTTGCAAATATGAATAGAGGAAAAACACAGTAGGGATGCAATGTAGTGACTTCCTCAGCATGTAACAATAACAGATTTTTACACCAGTCCTGCCAAGGGCTCTCACCATGAATGACACACACAGAACATTAACTCGTGTTCCTAGGAACCTAATACTTATAGATTCTTTCGAACACATCACTAGGAACAGGACATACTAAGCGGCTGTCATTCTACTCCCTAATAGTGCCATATTCATTATTATCTTCAAATGCCCCTTTTAGAACTTTGCTGATCCCATTGAACATTCTGGGTAGCTGAGTTTTCAAAACATATTCATTCCCAATACAGCTTTACGCTTTTTTGATTGGCTGCCTCTTTTCCTGGTCATGCTGTGAACTTTAGTGGATAACATTTTATACATAATCACGCTGCATTCTTTGCTGATTGAGCTGCCTATTATCACTGTTTATATAACTATTACATTCTGCGTTTACCAGTCCAGTTTCAAGCTTGTTTTTTCCCCAATATATTATGCAAAATAAACTGAACAGGAATTACAGTATTTCCAACCTGCTGTGTCTTCAGAATCTAAGACAGAAAAATGCTTAAATTTTCTTTCAAATAGTGGGATAAACGTTTTTCCAAAGATTGAAGCTGCTGGTTATGGAAAGCTTGTGCCACTTACTATATGCAAAATAGGGAGATTTACAAAGAAACTGATTGCATCTTTATTTGCTTTATCAAAGAATCTAAAACCATAGCTGAAACTATAGAAAATGCAATTTAGTGGTCTTAAAACAAATGATATTCCCAACAGATTTGTTGACAGCTTAGCACATAAGCTCAGGCTGCTGAAGTAAAAAGCATCTGGAATTTCTACTGCTAGAGTATGCACCTTAATAAGGAAAAGATTCAGAAGTTCATCTCCTGAATTGTATACTTTGGTCAGCGGAGTTTTGCAGCTGAAAAAGTGCTGTCTGTGCAGCTGGCTTTGCTGAAAATAAATAAATAAGGGGAATGAATAAACCAATGCTGAAAAATATGAATCTTCCTTAATAATAAAATATGCAAAAATGATAGTAAACTCTCTCCATTTATTAAATTAAATTATGCATCTCAATCAGCAAAGTGCACAACTGTACTCAAGAAGGGCATCACTAAATCAGGGGAAGATACAGCCCAATCAGAAGAATTTAACAACTTGATCATTAAATTAGGCAACACTACTAGAACCAAGGTAAATAAAAAAGAGGTAAGTTGGGCAGGCAGATCTTTGCAGGCTAGAACTGTGAGAGGGAAACTGAATGACACCACTGGATAATAAATAGGTCAGTTTCCCAGGGGACCAGACCTTTAGGTGATGTAAATGATTATTGCTTTAATAAAGTCAGTGGAGCTGTATCTGTTCTTCCAAAGTAAGTATCTGGTACAAAACTTGTGTTGTGACTCATTCTTTATAGAATGTTCCGTCCTTTGTACACTGATGATCACTGCTACTGCTGCCCACACCTGTCAGGACCCTACTGTTGTAGGCATTGTAATAGTAAGCAAGACATTTAAGTTTAATTCTTACTTGTGTAGTAGAACTTTTTTTTGCATTTCCTCAAGTAATTTGCTAATTAAAATGTACAAAAATCACCAGTACTGTGCAAAATATCAGCTTTCATGCTCAAATATTTTATGCCAGCCTTGAAACAGGTAAATCTACAGGACAGTTTAGTATGGGTGTTAAAAATACCAACTATACCTCCCCAAACCCCACAGTGTCCGCAGCCCCCCTTCCTTCCACCCCTCAGCCCCCTGTACAAGCCCAAGGGAGAAAGGGAGAAGGAAAGAAAGACTGAAAATACTGAAAACAAGCAAACCAAAGTTAAGTGATTATATGCTCATCTATTAACACTAATATGCAACTAAAATACCATTTATACATAATCAGAGACCCCCAAGAAAGAAAGAAAGACTCCCCTGCCACAAAGGGAAACTAAGAATATAGAAACAGATCAATAAAAGCTAACAAGAGAAAAAATCATTACTCTCCTTCCAGACAGTAAAATCATCACTTGGCATTCCACACCACTAAGGGAGTCCACAAGGTTTCACTGGGCCTGTCTCCCAGAGTCCAGAGACTCCCACACACACAGACAGACCGACACAGCACCAGAGCTTTCCCACACACAACAGGAGACAAGAGGCAGACGGAAGACGAGAGGGAGCCGGAAGAGGAGTGTCCAACCCCCCCACCCTGATTTATGTAGAAAATCACACAGAATACTTGGAGACGCAGTTCTTCCTCAGCCACAACCTGGCTATTCAGGAGAGTCCAAAAATCAAACCACTACATTCTCCACCCCTTATTCCATACTATTTTCTACGTAACACCTACATTTCGCGTTCGCCTACATCCTGTGCTCGCCTACATCCTGTGCTTGCCTACATTCTCACGTTCACCTACACTCCATGCTCACCTACATCCCGCGTTTATATGTATATTTATATAGTCCATATTTGCCTTTCCAGAACTGTTGGTTTGTCATTGAAGGTCGGTATCAACATCAGGTCAGTTCACATCTTTGGCTCTTTCTCAATCACAATCACAGTTTGGTTTTAGGGTTGGTTCACTTCAGTTTGGCCCTTTCTCAGTCATGAT
>WAAB01021511.1:0-20970 GCA_013389865.1 Piaya cayana | reverse complement strand
TCTCTCCAAGGGCTGTTTTAAGGGTCTCACCAAAATGTTCTGTGATTACTTTCAAGTGCAATGTATTTCTTCTTTTTTTATCTTTGACTATCAATAACACTTTGCAGATGACAGTTGTTTCATTTGCCTTGAGCAAAGAAACGTCACAGCCTTGCCTGTGCTGTCCCCAGCTCCTGTACATTCATGTCTCATGGTGGCAGTCATCATGCTGCTGCTTTGCTTTCCTTATAATATTTTTTTTTAATGTCAAACCTAATTCTGACTTCCAGTAACATGAGTCTGTTTCTCCTTAATATATCCACTAATTGAGAAAGGTGTGGGTTTTTTTTTCTTTCTCAGTGTGCCTTCTACATATGAAATTACTCTATGCTTTCTTATTTTTGAGTCTTTCTTGGCATGTAGTGGTTTGTCATTTCTGTGGGTGTCTTTTGCCACTTTTTAAATGGGGCAGCATCTGTTTTTTAAGTGCAGTGTCAGCTACTGAAAATATTCCAGCTGAACCAATACCAATTCTAAGGTGATATGGATATTAAAGTCATGTATTCTTTGCATTTCCCCCACTGCCTCTAGTAGCGCAGTGTACTGACTCTGAAGCTGGAGATGAGGTGGTCTTAAAACTGCTTTTATCAGTGCTGTCTCTGCTGAAATACAGCCTTCAGTTTTGGATCCAATGCTCTTGTCTGATTCCTTTCTCCAGAGCCCTTGCAGTCTTCTCAGCCTCATAGTGTTTTAAACATGTAATCTACTCCTATTTTAATGAATGAGCTAGTGATCGTTATAGTATTTTAGTTAAAAACTAAATAATTGTGGAACTTGGCTTAATAAATCTCTTTTTATGTTAAATTCTTCCATGCGTGGCTTTTCCAATTGGTTTTCCACCTAGATAATAGCAAATACAGTGGAACTGTTTGGTCATTTGCTTGTGAAAGTGTCTTATGAGAGTGACTTTGAGGGCTTTTGGCACAATATGACACCTGCTTTTTTTTTCCTCCTGTCCCTGAGGTCTGTTGCGCTGTCGTAAAGGCAGGGAGATTGGATTAATGCAGTTCGTTTTTTGACAGATCCAGATGGGCTGTTACTGGTCTCTTGTCTTTTTCCTAAATGCTATCAGGTACTTGAATTTGTTGCTGTACCTTCCAGGAATTTAACTTGGTATGCTGGTGTGTGGAG
Source organism: Piaya cayana (assembly GCA_013389865.1). NCBI lineage: Eukaryota > Metazoa > Chordata > Aves > Cuculiformes > Coccyzidae > Piaya > Piaya cayana. The sequence continues at coordinate 19,800 of WAAB01021511.1, read as the reverse complement.
TAGAATAGAGAAAGCTTTATCCTAAATTTATTTTTCAGTGATGTGTGGTCTCATTCTCAATTGTTCCGATTTCCTGTGATCCTTCCTTAATTTTCAGACAGTTCATTCCTTAAAGTAGACATATTTCCTTTTTGCTGCTTCTACAAGAAATGAAAACTAATACTTATTATCATATCATATCTTTATCTGTGGTATAAGGATGATGTATAATTTAATTTAAATTCCCTGCAATGCCTCTGTTCTTTGTTATCTTTCTACACTGTGCAGAAGAAATAAACTTCACAGTGTATTATATTTCTTGAATACATTTTTCTTTGTTGCTATTTCCTCTCCACAGAGCATAAAAGATCCTATTTAAATTATCTTAGAACTTCTTCACCTCCAAGAAGCCTCTTGGAATTTAAAAAACATGATGGCTTTTATAACTTCTAGGTTAGATGCATTATTTTTGGGTAACTGCCTGTTGTTGCAAAATTAAACACCTTAATTTTTTTTAATGGTGTTGTAAAGAACATTATTGCAGTAAAATGTTTTGGATCATAGTAATGAGGAAGGAACAGCAGATGGAAGTAGTCAGTGGGGGGAGCTAACGCTCTGTAGTGTGTCTGCCAGCATTTGAAAAGAAAGAATAAGAACTGCAAAATAACAGGAAAAACTAAAATGCATTAGCGGAGTTAATTTTTTTTTCCATGGTAGCTCTTCTTTGATGTTGCGGTTGAAGTACTTTTTTAGCAGCTTTAAGCAATAGAAATTAAACTTCTTTTATTTCCATTTTTATGATCAGAGCACTCCTGTGAGAGACTTTGTGATATCACTCTTATGCTTTCTTCAAAAGCATTTATCTTGATAGTGGGGCAGTTGTATAAATATTTGTAGGTTAGCTTCTTGAAAACATGTTTATGACTGTCTTTATTGGGTACAGAAGACCCAAAAGTCATATTTGGATTAATGAGAATGGGACTAGTTTTTGTCCTTAATAAAGACAGTTAGAGGGTAAAAGAATATAACCAGCATAGTGTCTGTCACTAAAAGGCAGTGACTGTAGTTATCCGTTTTGATACAAAAAAGTTCTTCTGACTGGGTTTATGGCACTTCAGAAGCATGAAATATGATTTCTTCCTTTCCTAAATAGGATGGGGAGAGATGCTTAGAGGTGGAAACTGTATAGACCCTAATTTTACTGCGTGGAAACTTATGCCAAGTTAAATCCATAACTATGTCCAAGTAAGGTGCTGTTTGCACTTGTGAAGGAGATGGTTCTGAATTTTGTCTTAGCTTCCTGCTGCTTGAATCTTACATTCATCCCTTTGTTTGAAAACCAGTGATGCTCATCTTATAGGTGACAGCAAAGGTCAGAAGTGATGCATGTCTAAGTGGGAACTAGTGCCTTATAGCCAAAGTTAAGCTAAAAATATGTATTCTGTCGCTTAGCTCCATGCTTGAAATCATAATAGAAACAAAATTGCGTGTGGAAAGGCATAGGACCAGATTTTTTTGAAAATGCTAGAGTCTGTTAAATAAGATGGTGAAACATGTATACCACTAGCACTTTAAAATAATGTAGCAGGTTACTCTTGCCCTAAAGCACTTAATTTCAGAAGAAGAAATAAATTTCTCAGTTTAATCATTCAAGTTTCAGAAGATGGTTTTAAGCGAAACCAAGTGACAGCTTTGTCACAGAATTGCCTGATCCTTTTTTAAAATTGTTTTTTGTACTAGATGAAGAAAAAATCAAATCCGCTGATGCCTGGGTTTATGGCTACCTCTGGTAAGAAAATCTAAGAGAGACCTCTTTTCTTAGGAACTTTAGCAGCATGGGAATCCAGTTCAACAAGTGCGTAGTACTCTTTAGGCCATTGTACTGCAGCCTGAGGGTTTGGTAGTCCAGCTGGTAGGTCAGTTTGCGAAGTAGTGTCATTTGCACAGCAGTCTTACTAATTGACTGCAAACCAAATTAATCAGGTTGTTTGTAAAGCAGCTTGAGTATTCTAGTGAGCTAACACTGTGAGGGATCCTAGACTCTTAGAATGGTTTGAGTTGGAAGGGACCTTAAAGAACATGTAATACCAACCCCGCTGCCATGGGCAGGGACACCTTCCTCGAGGTCAGGCTACTCAAGGCCCCATCCAACCTGGTCTTGAACACCTCCAGGGATGAGGCAGCCACAGCTTCCCTGGGCAACCTGCACCAGAGTTTCACCACTCTGTGAAGAAATTCCTCCTAATGTCTGATCTAAATCTTTCCCCCTCCAATTTATAGCCATTGGCCCTAGTCCTATCGCTATGTGCCTTTGTAAGAAGTCTCCCTCCCCAGCTTTCTTGTAGCTCCCTTCAGGTACTAGCAGGTCTATAAGGTCTCTCCAGAGCCTTCTCTTCTCCAGGCTGAACAACCCCAACTCTCTCAGCCTGTCCTCGTATGGGAGGTGCTCCAGTCCTTTGATCATCCCTGTAGACCTCCTCTGGACCCATTCCAACAGCTCCATATCCTTCTTATGCTGAGGATTCCAGAACTGGACACAGAACTCCGGATGAGGTCTCAAGAGAGGAATAGAGGATCAGAATCCCCTCCCTCGCCCTGCTGGCCATGCTGCCTTTGATGTAGCCCAGGACATGATTGGCCTTCTGGGCTGTGAGTGCACATTCCCAGCTCATGTCGAGCTTCTCATCGACCAGCACCCCTAATCCTTCTCTGCAGGGCAGCTCTCAATCATGTCACCCCTTATCATGTATTGGAATCATCACACTTCACATCCACAGAGTGGCAGGTTTCCTTGCAGGAGGAAGATGGGTAGATGGAGTGAAGTATGATTAAAGCATTTAGGCTTAAAATGAATTGTAGTATTCTCTTACAGACTTTTAAATTTAGTTTGTTTCACAGGAGACTAGACATCTATGTTAGAGGGNGAAGAGGCAGGCGGCAATGGGATGTGAGCTGCGAGAGGCAGCTAACAGGGCAAAGGGAAGTAAGAAGAAACCGCAGTGTGAGTTGTAGGACTGAGAAGGCAAGGACAAATGCAAGCAGGGCAGATAATCAAGAGAGAACAGCCCTGCTGGGAAGGGTTCTGGGTTGCTTGTGGATGAGAAGCTCAAGAGGAGCCATCAGAGAGGAAATGAATATCCTAGTTGAGCAGAGGAATGCTCTCCAAAACCAGGTAACTGAAATACTGAGAGGTGCTCCAGTCGTCAAACAGGTGGTCTCTCCCCTTCCTGCCAGTACATTGTGGAGCAGGCTCATGGCGTTATCCCAAGGAGATGGTTCTGAATTTTGTCTTAGCTTCCTGCTGCTTGAATCTTACATTCATCCCTTTGTTTGAAAACCAGTGATGCTCATCTTATAGGTGACAGCAAAGGTCAGAAGTGATGCATGTCTAAGTGGGAACTAGTGCCTTATAGCCAAAGTTAAGCTAAAAATATGTATTCTGTCGCTTAGCTCCATGCTTGAAATCATAATAGAAACAAAATTGCGTGTGGAAAGGCATAGGACCAGATTTTTTTGAAAATGCTAGAGTCTGTTAAATAAGATGGTGAAACATGTATACCACTAGCACTTTAAAATAATGTAGCAGGTTACTCTTGCCCTAAAGCACTTAATTTCAGAAGAAGAAATAAATTTCTCAGTTTAATCATTCAAGTTTCAGAAGATGGTTTTAAGCGAAACCAAGTGACAGCTTTGTCACAGAATTGCCTGATCCTTTTTTAAAATTGTTTTTTGTACTAGATGAAGAAAAAATCAAATCCGCTGATGCCTGGGTTTATGGCTACCTCTGGTAAGAAAATCTAAGAGAGACCTCTTTTCTTAGGAACTTTAGCAGCATGGGAATCCAGTTCAACAAGTGCGTAGTACTCTTTAGGCCATTGTACTGCAGCCTGAGGGTTTGGTAGTCCAGCTGGTAGGTCAGTTTGCGAAGTAGTGTCATTTGCACAGCAGTCTTACTAATTGGCTGCAAACCAAATTAATCAGGTTGTTTGTAAAGCAGCTTGAGTATTCTAGTGAGCTAACACTGTGAGGGATCCTAGACTCTTAGAATGGTTTGAGTTGGAAGGGACCTTAAAGAACATGTAATACCAACCCTGCTGCCATGGGCAGGGACACCTTCCTCGAGGTCAGGCTACTCAAGGCCCCATCCAACCTGGTCTTGAACACCTCCAGGGATGAGGCAGCCACAGCTTCCCTGGGCAACCTGCACCAGAGTTTCACCACTCTGTGAAGAAATTCCTCCTAATGTCTGATCTAAATCTTTCCCCCTCCAATTTATAGCCATTGGCCCTAGTCCTATCGCTATGTGCCTTTGTAAGAAGTCTCCCTCCCCAGCTTTCTTGTAGCTCCCTTCAGGTACTAGCAGGTCTATAAGGTCTCTCCAGAGCCTTCTCTTCTCCAGGCTGAACAACCCCAACTCTCTCAGCCTGTCCTCGTATGGGAGGTGCTCCAGTCCTTTGATCATCCCTGTAGACCTCCTCTGGACCCATTCCAACAGCTCCATATCCTTCTTATGCTGAGGATTCCAGAACTGGACACAGAACTCCGGATGAGGTCTCAAGAGAGGAATAGAGGATCAGAATCCCCTCCCTCGCCCTGCTGGCCATGCTGCCTTTGATGTAGCCCAGGACATGATTGGCCTTCTGGGCTGTGAGTGCACATTCCCAGCTCATGTCGAGCTTCTCATCGACCAGCACCCCTAATCCTTCTCTGCAGGGCAGCTCTCAATCATGTCACCCCTTATCATGTATTGGAATCATCACACTTCACATCCACAGAGTGGCAGGTTTCCTTGCAGGAGGAAGATGGGTAGATGGAGTGAAGTATGATTAAAGCATTTAGGCTTAAAATGAATTGTAGTATTCTCTTACAGACTTTTAAATTTAGTTTGTTTCACAGGAGACTAGACATCTATGTTAGAGGGAGAAGTGTTGGCTGGAAGGAGGGAGAACATGCAGTGGTAATTTTTCTATGCACTGGCAGGATGGGTGTGAAGGGGTCTTTATTTACCCTTCTCTGATGTTTCCTTGAACTATACGGATGACTTTGTTATTAGTCATGGTGAAAACCAGCATTTTGCTGAAGTAATTCTAGTTGCATGTATTGCACATATGGTGTTGGTGATGTTCTATAAAATTTTGGAATTAAGTAATAAAAGTGATCAAGGATATATAGCTACTGGGGTTGTCCCTTTTCACCTTCATAAACTTAATGAACAACAGTTTGTAAATGTTGTAAATGATGCAAAATGCTAATTAGAAGTCTTAATTTGGTAATCATCTCAGTTTGATTAGAAACAGATGTTGATTATCTGCAGAAATCTAAATTGACCCTTAGAAGATAGCTTGTATTTCTTAAAATCGGCTTGTGAAACTGAAGTCAAACTAAACTACAAGCTGTACAGGTACTTCTGTCCACTTTAATGCACTAGAGTGCTACGGTTACTACTGAACACCTTTGTGTGGTTCATTGTTTGAGTTAACTAGGACCTTTTGAGTCCATGGTAAGGTTGAATCCTTTACTGGGTACTGTACATGCTCTTTCTCATTTGAAGTGCACTGTATTCCTGTTTTGAAAAAGTTATATGCTTTGAAATAAATATTGCAAAAAGGGCTGCACTAAAAAGGAGATGAAGAGTAAAAACATTCTTCCTCCTAATCTAGCTGAAACCAACCAGACACCATTTGGATTACGGCCTGAACCCTGAGGCAGATGTTCTGCACTAGCGATGGATTTCTAAGATAGTATGAAATGGCAGCTGTACCAGGAACACAGTGGAGAACAGGTATCTTCTGCACCACGTTCTTCAGTTAATGACAGAAGAGGTGGAAGGGTACCCACGCTACTTGTGTACTAACGTACTCTAGCACATGGTAGCTGACCAGATCATGCTTGACTGCTGTTTATCTAACAGCTTGGAAATGATGAAAGAGTAGTGAGTTCTAACCTGATCCTCGTAGATCCTCAGATCTTAGCAGTTGGTAATTTTGGACTCCTGGAAGAAATTTGGTATAAACAAGGAGAATGTAATCATCAGGTGTTCTATAAATATTTTAAACATTCTTTTGGGGCATGAAGGAAGAGGAGAATCGGGAAATCAGAATTAGTGTGTTTTTAAAAATGGTATCCGTGTGTTATTAAAGAAGAAAATAAATTCTTTGGATAATCGAGGTGTTAAGTGCTTTTGTAGTGGGTGAGGTTAAGGATGTTTCCAAAATGAATTAATCCTCCACATAGCAGTAAATGCAGGAGCTTTGGAAATGTTTATATTGTTTCTTAGTGAAGCAACTGAAGAGCTGATAGGGTGTGTAGGGTGTAATTACACTGCAAATAGAATTTTCTGGTTGCTGGTTTGGACGTAAGCTTCATAAGATGGTGTGCAAACATGGAAATCCTCTTCCTTACTCATTCTGTGGCCGAATCTAGAGAAATGTTTGTTAGCAAGTTTCTGTACAATAGTCTGGAATGAGTGTCCTGATTTGTAAGTGGAAGAAAACTTGTTGCCGTATTTCTCGTAACGATCTTCTGTTAGCTGTGTGATGTGTGGCAATTGAGAAGATTGACTGGGAAATGATTCTTTTGTCTGTTTCATACTCTAAAATTGCAATATAGCATGGTATTGAGAGACTGATGCCATCTCTTTTGAGGCGGGTCTTGTGCTCTTTGAGTACATCTTCTAAGTACACCAGTGACACGTGCACCTAAGTACCTGAAATTGAGCCTTGGAAAAGGAAAAGCCTTATGCATTGAGTATAAGTTCCTTACTGGGACGCTTAGAAATAGCAAAATTCAGTAGTTGTACCTGTATAGTAATATAATGTGTGCATGCATCTTTATTTCTTCATTAAAACAGAATAAGAATATAAAGTTTATTTTGAAGTTTTTTGGACTGCCTCACTGCCAGTGTTTGTTTAACCAAGATTTACCTATTAAATTATTCATATTTTAATCTAAATTTATGTGTCTTTGTGTTTCCAGGACAATTCTGTGATTAAAAATCAATGAAAAAACTGCACGTAGAAAGCAAGAAAACTAGAAATAACCCAACTTGTCCCAAACCCTTGCTTCCTTCATTTCCTCTCATGCCTTCCCTTTTTATGTCTGATTTTTCAGTTTTTTCTAAGTCTCAAAAACTTATGAAGAAGTGTTGGATTGTTTAAAGCTGCAATATGTCACCTGCTGTCACTGAAAAGGGAAGATCCTTTTCCCGTTGTTATTATTCTTTGCTTGTGCAAAGCAAAGACCGATTTCAGTTTATTAAACTGGCAACAAACTTAAGGAGGCAAAACTAGTGAATTGTCTTCTGTGGAGAGAACAGAATCAGTTCAGTGTGGAGGCTCAGATGAGCACCAGATGATGCCCCCAGAAGAGTTCTCTTGGCTTTTTTTTTTCCTTTAAATCTTTTGAACCTCGCAGTATCTTATCTGGCAAACATCACTGAACTCTGTCAGAAGTTGAACAGGTTGTTTATCTTTCCAATCTTGATTAGAATCCTAAAAGCTGTACTTAATTGTGTATAAATTTTAAATGATTACCAGAATAGGTTTTGTTTTGAAAAGTGTTACTTTTAAAAAGCATGGTTTATAGTTCTTCTGTTAATGTTTAATTATATTTTAAATTCTTCACTACTATTTCAGAAGGAAGGTTACTCAACACTATTGACCACTAGTATTTTCCTGGTTTCTGCTGAAACTCCCAAGTGACAGGAGACAGGACAAGAGGGAATGGCCTCAAGCTCCGCCAGGGGAGGTTCAGGCTGGACATTAGGAAAAAAATTTTTCACAGAAAGTATCAATGGGCACTGGCAGAGACTGCCCAGGGAGGTGGTTGATTCACCTTCCCTGGAGGTGTTTAAGACACAGGTGGACAAGGTGCTAAGGGGCATAGTTTAGTGTTTGATAGGAATGGTTGGACTCGATGATCCGATGGGTCTCTTCCAACCTGGTTATTCTATGATTCTATGAATTAGGTCACTTGCTGAATGTAAAAGCCTTTTTCCCTTGTCAACTAAAGTGATGATGTAGTTACAGATTAAGTGATCTTTTAGTTCATGTTAATTTTTATAAAAGCACCTTATTTTGAAGTATTTCAACTTTTTAAAAACAAGCTCTTAATTTCAGGTTAGTGAAGACCTGAAAAATGAGTTGGCAAATGAGCTGTGTGCATCAACCCCTGGCCTCAGTGTGATTAAAGTAAAAGAACAAATGTTCTATAAGGTAAGCAGAAATTGGTAAGTTCCACAGATCTGCATTCATTCTCTTTCATTTAAACTCAGTTAATCATTTTAAGTTTACATAATGCTATTGCTAACAGTTAATCAAAGTATCTAAATTAACTGATGCTGATGAGAATTCCTCTTCTGTGTGTCAGTATTAAGGGTAGAGGGAGGTACTGATAGAATGAAGGGAGCTTTGAACCACCATTAATGTCTTCTGTCCTCTTCTGCCAACCCTTGTCTTTCACCAGAAAAACACTCTGTAGTTTTAACGTTCTCAGACAAATGACTTGTCTGTCCGACAGACTGTTCAGGATGGAGACGTTTTCAGACACCTGTTGCTGAAACTAGGTTTGGTCTGATTGTATTAGTCTGAAATTCTTCCTGCAAGAGAGCAAAGAGAGAGAAAAAAATATCTACTGGAGCCCACTGAGTCTTTGGAGCAAAGTTTGTTGTGTTCCAGATATGTTTCCAAGACCTTCTGTATGTAGCTTGCATGAATCAGATATTGCAAGAAACCTGAAACATGGGGTCAACAGAAATCCATTTTCAAATGTCAAATCAGTAAGGGATGCAAAGCTACACAATTGGGCTTATAATCATAGATAAAAACTTCACAGTAGCTCATTTTGCTCGATTGCATGTCTCTGTGTAAGTAAACAATATTTTTTCATCAAAATAATGAAAATCTATTCTGAAGTCAACATTTAACTTGAAAATCTTTGCATTTTGCCTGGATAGAGCTTTATTAAAAGACGGAGAATGCCTTAAAGCTTTGGTGATCTAGATTGAATCCTGAGGTTGTAAACATTGTTACTGCATTATTTTGCTCTTTCACAGTGTGGGCTTTTCTTTCTCAGGTTGGACTCGTAGATGCTGTGGATCTGTTCAGAGCCAGAAAAGTGTTTATTAAAGACGGCTTTGCGTATGTGCCACTTAAGGACATTGATTCAATTGTTTTGAATAACTATAGAACAAAGTTATCTAAAGCACTCGCGGTAAGAAAGTCTGATATTTACAACTCCTGTTGCATTGTTTAGTGGACACTCTTGGATAGCCTTTGGATTTTTAGATTTATCTGCTTTCATCTGGACAATATCAGAAACCCTATCAAAAATGCTGAGAGCACTAAAAAAAAAAGAGTTCATTATGAGCTGAGAGTTCATTAGTGTTAAGTGCAATTTAGCATGTGGTGTGCATTATAAAGAAATTTCTGCTAGAAGATTTTAAAATTGTTTCCCACAGAGAGTAGCATGACTTTCCATTCAGAATGTTAGCCACATGCAGACAACTGTGTTTTCTCTTCGTATCAAACTTTTCACCCTCAACGTTTTTCCAGTTTTTTTGTCAAAGCAAGTAGAATAGTCATTGGTACTTTTTTCCTTTTGCTGGTACATACTGAAATGATCATAAGATATGTACATATACACGATACCTGCATGTCAGGTGTTCGAGGTATCAAATCTGTTGAGGACACCTGTGATAAATACTGTTCGTGAATGTTCTATTGGTATCCAGTCATCAGGTTAGAAATCTGTAGATTTACAATATTAGACTCTTCAGAGTTTAAAAGCTGGCCATCATGTATAATGCACAGACTTTTAGTCCTAGAAAATATGGCTTTGAATAAAATGAAGACAGATTTGATTGCTTTTTAAAAATGTTTTCAAAGTCTTATATTACTGTTAACGTTACTACCAAGGTTGGCCATGAGTGGACAGTGAACAGTGTGAAGTAAAAATGCATTCCTTTAAGAAACTGCCAGCATGCTAAATTTCTAATTTGCTAATTTTGAATATAACTGGAGTCTTGGATTACTTATTTAATGTGCAAGTGCAAGTTGTGATACTTCTCTGTGAACATTTCCATGAGAACTTGTAAGTGCAACTGCGACTGATGGCTTCCTTATTTCAGTTGATGCAAAACGTTCTTGCTGAAAGCTGGTAACACTTGTGAGGGATTTACACTTGTGAGGGATTTACACTTGTGAGGGATTTACACTTGTGAGGGATTTACACTTGTGTGGGATTTACCATTTGGTGGTTGTATTCTGTAGAAATGCAGCAAGTATGCAGATTTTCTGCATCTCCTGTAAATACTTCTGAGGAGCTTCATGGGCTTGTGGAATTTGCCTCCTGTGTGAGTAGCTGAGGAGAATTTTGAGAATGGTAGGAACTGTAGTGAGCAGGCGACCTGACTTCTCAGTTTGAGGAAAAATCTGCAACTTTTTCTTACGAGCACACACTATCTTCCAAAGAATTCATTTAACCCAGAATACTTGTTAAAGCTAATAGCTGCTTTAGAGTAAAGAAGTATGTCTTTATGTTATCCTCTGTAATCGTGGTTTAGAAATGTTAACACTCTAATGATCTTGGAAAACTATCATTTATAGAACTGCTGTGTTTTAAGTTATTCCAGTATTTCAGGTTTGCCTTAGGTTTTAGTTTAAATACACACGTCTATTTATTAAAGTTCACTATATTTTCAGAGTAAGGAATAACAGAAGGTTAGTGATTTCTGTCCTATTTCAAAGCTCCTGATCGAAGTTGTGGGGTTTTGTTTACTGATTTAATTTGCAAAACCACATTTATTAAGTTGTTTCAGCTAATTTTAGCCAGCAGAGTGCCCTGATGAGAGATGCTAGGAATATTATGAAATTGCAGCTTTTGGAAATGGAGACCAAAAATCCAGTGTGTTCTGCAGAGGTCAGTGTAACATTATTCTGTCACACCAAACAGAGGTGTAACTGGAGCGTGACACTTGGCAGCTGGATAATTAGTGTAATTTTCGCTGTGACAAAACTATAATCACCAATTTAATTTCAGTGAAATTCTAAGAATACTTTTTTAAAGAAAGGATTGTACATAAGGAATCTTTTTAAAATCTAGAGGTAGTAGTGGTTGCTGTTCCACAACATACAAATTAGCAGGATAATCCTTAGTGATTTTCCGCAGCCTTAACTGGAGCAAAGTCTCATTTCAATAGAAGCTATGACACAGTAGCACACTTCCAGTGTGGTTTGTGAAAAGTAATTGCTGAAATGATATTTGATCTAGGTCTAAGTTCTGCAAGGGCATCTGGTTTAGTAGTGCTTGCTAATGCTTTTGTAGCACGGGGGTGTTGGTATGTGTCTGCCTCAAAGGAGAAATCAATTGAGAAATGTGCTGAATTTCAGGCACTGTGGTAGTATAGAGGTCTTCATGACTTTGCAGAGAAGTTGTGTATTGTGGCCAGACTTAATTAAGAAGTGATAGAGCCTTAAACAGCATCGCTGATTTGTTGTTTAATTTGCCTCTTAATGAATGTATTTGATAACATTAGTACTTTGGTAAGAATCACTTGTATGTGCTTTTGGGAGTATGTTTTAGTGGTTTTTTGCAGCATCTGGTCTGGCTGTTTATGCTTTATTCTCAGCACTTTGTAATAGACAGCCCTTGTTTTATTGGAATTTGAATCTTTATGGTGTAATAATGCAAATTAGGCTTGAATGCTATTACTAAAGAAGTGGTTTGTACCTTCACATGGTTATAAAATTAGGCTAAATATTTGTATCTTGTATGGGTTAGTTTGCCTTTGGCCAGAACTTCTGATTTTGACAGCCTGTCGTAAGCTTCTAAGGAACAAAATACTCTGACTGTAGACAGTGGAAAGACAATCTTTCAGGAATGTGGTTATGAGGAATCTTTCTTATGGCTGTCATTAGTGGTTTAATTCTTTAAAATTAAAGCAGAATAATTTTGCAAGCATGGGTTGTCTATCTGGTGTCATTGATTATCTGTACTGTGATGCATGTTTTGACTCTCCAGGGTTGTTTGATACTACTCCAAGCAGGCGCACACACAGATTTTTGGAAGAAGTTACCCCTACACAGGGATAATTTCATGATGAAGGCCTGCCCCGTCTTTTCCAGGGTGTTCTGAAGCTGTTGCATTTTATGGGAGTGCACTTGTGCTAAACCTACTTTCTCTAGGACTCCAAAGCATTGAACTGTTTGGGTGGTCACCTGGCCTTGTTGCACTGCTAACTACACTGTCCTCCGTGCTACAGGGTGAGTCTAGCCGGGATTATAAAGGAGGAATATCATGAGAGTGAATTGATGTGTTGATACTGAGCTTTGAGGGAACAGTAAATTATTCATAGCACCAACTTTAAAAAAAATTTTCTGTTGACACTGGCGCAGATTCAGTTTAGTTGGAGTTGTGATTTAATCGCTTGCTAATCGGGCCCTTGGAGCAGTTGTGTTTTGCGTCATCCTTTAAAATAAATGTGACATATTGACTGTTAAGTTGGACATCTCGACTATATGGCTATTTGTTGAGGCTCAATAATCAGGGGAAGTTAATATTATTCAAGCCTTCTTGACAACTGCAAATGCAACTGAAGAGGTTAATTTTATATACAAAATCAATGCTGCAAGGACCTTCTTTCTCTATTCTCTTACCCACTGGATAGCAAATAATTTCCTTTGTGCCATTAATAATCATTAAACTATAGAAAGCCTAAATATTTTCTGTAGTTTATTTAAATTATAATATTAGCTCTACAATTGTTTCATAACTTAAAGCAAACTTTTATTAATTCAAATTGCATTATATTTTATTCATGAGGGTTTACGCTAATACACAAACATTTCTGCAGTAATGCTACGCTGCATTTTGGTTGTTTCCATTGTAGTTGTGTAGTTAGCTTGGGTTGGGTCCCCTTTTTTTAAGACAGTTTCTATGATACTTAATGTCTGGTACCAATGCTTTATCTATCACAGAATCTTTATATAGAGGTTATGGGTTTAGGTTGAGTACATAAAATGCTCGTTTTATTATTAAAATTAACACTCATAGTCTTGACTAAGCCTATGTGTACAGGGTGTGGGTGCCCAGTGCAGGGTGACCTCTGTTAGAAGAGGCTGAGTCCACCCCATGCTGGACACCGCCAGTTCCTGCAGGTCATAGAATCATAGATTCATAGAATTGTAGAATCACCAGGTTGGAAAAGACCCATTGGATCATTGAGTCCAACCATTCCTATCAAATATTAAACCATGTCCCTCAGCACCTTGTCCGCCCGTCCCTTAAACCCCTCCAGGGAAGGTGACTCAACCAGCCCCTGTAGGGCACAGATGAACATCGTGGAGAAGGTGTATTTAAGAAAGGGCAAAATACCCAAGAGCGACAGGAGGAGTGGACAAAAAGGAGTGAGAAGCAGCAGAGGGAGCAACAAGATCAGAGGAGCAGCTCCATGATGCTGGAGCAGATCTCCATGGCATCCATGAGGACTGCACGTTGGAGCAGGTGGAGAGTTCCTGAAGGAACCATAGCCTGTGGAGAGCCCACGCTTGAAGCAATTTGTCTTTTTTTTTTTTTTCTTGAAGGATTGCAGCTCATGGATGAGAGACCATGCCAGAGCAGGGGAAATACATGAGCAGGCAGGAGCTGCAGGGAGGAGCTGTTAAGGACTGACCATAGCTGCCTCTGTTGTCAGCCCCTGTGCTGCTCAGTGTTGGGAGGTAGAAGAGTCTGATGTGAAGGAGTAAAGCTCAGCTTGAGGGAGAGTGGAGGAAAGACGTTGTTTTAATGTTTGTCCTTGTTTCTTACTGCTTGAGACTATTTTAATTGATGGCTAATTACATTAATTTTCATAGAATCATAGATCAGGTTGTGTTGGGAGGGACCTTAAAGCCTCCAACCCTCCTGCCATGGGCAGGGACACCTCCCATTGCATCAAGTTGCTCAAAGCTCCATCCAGCCTGGCCTTGAACACTTCGTCGAACACTTGAATTTTCCTCAAGTTGAGTCTGTTTTGCCTATAGTGGTAATTAGTAAGCAATGTCCCTGTCTTTATCACAACCTGTAAGATTTCTCATCCCATTCCCCCACTGAGGAGAGGGAGCGAGTGAGCAGCTAGGTGAGAGTTTGGCCTTTGGGTTGTGGTGGGTTAACTTTGGCTGTTCTTTTAATTTCAGTCCAGGCTTGTAGATCTGCTGAGGTTTGATACTGGAGGAAAGGAGGTTTGGCACTCTGGTTCCAGATCGCACAGTCACGTTAGCTTCTCTGTTTCCTGTGCTCCTCCTCTGAAACAGCTCTTGGGTAAATCCCAGAGATGGGAATAAGAGATGCTGAAAAACCTGACTCTAACTGAGATGCCTCTGTGAGTGTCAGGTGTTTGCATCAACTAGGTTGAATCATTATGTCATTCTTATCTTAATGAACATTACACTTCAGAAAAGGTTCTGTCTTGAAAGTTTTAGAGCTTGTTGAAGATACATTTTAAAGCTGTAAAAAGCTTGAGAATGTGCGAGCTGTTCCTGTTTAGCGTGAGTGCTTTTATTGTGGGTTGAAGAGGTTATTTTACAAAGACTTGTAGTTATCAGTGATAGAATAACTGACCTTTCCATTCATAGCCTGATGGTGGTTTTTCAGTAGATTTGTCATACTTGTTTTTAAATCCAGCCCACTTTCCCCTCCATCTTGACTCTAGGCAGTGAAGTAATAATTTGGCTAGTCCTTGTATAACTCTACTGCAGAACGTTGCTTTTGTGAAAATACTTTATCAGAACATCATATAGGATCTAACTGTCTGCAAATTAAAATATTAACTGAAAATAACAGACTGGTACCATAAGAAATCAAGATTCCAGTGTTAATATGCAAAGTCTTGATAGCACGTATTTCTCCTTAATTTAATGCCTACCTTTTTTTACTTTGCAATATGATATTTTGTAATCTCATAAAACGTCTACAAATCAAATTGTGGGGTTTTGAGTTCTTAGTGTGAAAGAAAGACTGGTGTTTCCAATTTTTATGGGGTTTTTTTTGTTTATTGCTTTTCAGATTTCAGAGGTAATCTTCAGGATTGTTAGAAATGTGGAACAAGTAATCTAGCTTGTAATGATTTGCCATTTAAAATTAAATATTAGTCAGATATGCTATTTCTGCTGCTTTATGCTCTATGTTCAAAGAACCTGCTAATTTGGGAGAAGTATCAGTATACACGGCACCACCTGCAAAACATTTTCTTTCTGAAACACCTCTGTTTTCAAGCAGTGAAGCAGAAGGCTGTATGCAGTGGCATTAATGTTGAGAAAGTATGATTGATGATGGTCTTGTCACTTGAAATTCATTTCAGGTGTTGTGTTCCCAGTGTTAACTTGAAGTAATTCACTGTAACATAAATGGATGATTTTTATAATATGCACATACAAGGTTAGTAAGGTAATAACTTTGGCAGTGCAGGGTAAAATGTGATTACAGCGACTTTGTCCTCTGAGCCTCTCAGATGAAAGTTTTCTGCGGGAGTTTTGCAGAGAAGCAGCTGGTCTTCATTTCTGAGTGGTATTATATGGTAAGGCCATTGTCAAAGGCATGATGGCTCTGCTGAATGAAATAGTCATATTTTGAGTGGTGGAAGCAAAATCAAGGAAGTGTTTCAGTGTGCGTGTGTGTCAAGGGAGAACTCATGCCTGTATGCAGAAAGGTTACCTGCAAGACAGGGAATCTCATTGGACTTTTCTCTGTGAACCTTCCTTTTGCCATAGCCCTTTAATTTTCCCAAGTTGGTTACTTTCATAAATCCATCTTTTAGTGGTTTATCTCCTCTACTGATTGAAGTACATGAGCTTCTACATAGGCTACTGGCATAATTATAATTTTAGGATCCTGAAGGAAATTTGACTGCGTTCAGTATTTTGTCCTACTGTTTCTTCTGTCTGCTTTTTGCATCTATGACAAAGTATAAGATTTTGTTAAATGTCAGCAAACAATTGCTGTGGTCTCTCCATGGTCCTGTTTGTTTTGGTTTATATGGAGATAATTTAATCTTCAAGTCAGCATAGGTGTTTCATGATAGTAAAACTAACAAAGCGAGATGTTCA
Source organism: Piaya cayana (assembly GCA_013389865.1). Taxonomy (NCBI): domain Eukaryota; kingdom Metazoa; phylum Chordata; class Aves; order Cuculiformes; family Coccyzidae; genus Piaya; species Piaya cayana. Next base: position 3,742 of record WAAB01021511.1, on the reverse strand, counting down.
GGATTCAAAGCATGTGGAAGACTTGCTTAGCTGTTGAGAGATCCCCCAAATTTCAGAAAAACTACTGGAATAGAATGTATTAGCAGGAAGTATAATTTTATTTCTGTTATATGATAGATGTGATAACCTAGAACTGCATTAGTTAATATTAAAGTAACTGTTAAATGTCATGTGAAAACATTTTATTAACATGCTTGTAACAGTAATTTGAGAATCACAGAATTGTTCAGGTTGGAAAACACCTTTAAGATCATTGATTCCAACTGTAAACATCACATTGCTAAGCTCACCCATGTCTCCTAAGCACCTCATTGACACATCTTTTAAACAGTTCCAAGACTGGTGGTGACTCAACCACTTCCCTGGGCAGCCTGTTCCAATTCCTGACAACCCTTTTGGTGAAGAAATTTTTGCTAATATCCAGTGTAAACCTCCTCTGGCACACCTTGAAGCCATTTCCTCTCATCTTATCACTTGTCGCTTGGGAGAAGAGGCCAACAAAAATGCACTATAGAATGATGTACCATAGTAAAAAAGAACTGTAATGGTGTGTGTTGTTGGTAAGTGAAGAGCAGTCTGTATTTCAGGGTGCCACTGTGTTAGAAATTTGAGTTATCTCCTGATTATTTTTCTTATGGCCTTCAGCAACCCAGAGACAATTTCTCTGGCATAGCTGTAGTAGTAGCTATCTGGAGATAAAGACAAATTATTTCATCTGTTGTGTTCTGCTTTTTTCTTGGAGAAAGCTAGGTAGGTTTCTGGAACTGGTGAGTGATTTAGCTGATGTTTCTTGTGGACCACACCAATGGAGGTGGATGTGAGTGACACAGGGAGCCAAACTGCCAGTGAAGATGTACATGGTGTGTTTCTCAGCCTTCTAGTGTAATGAGACCAATTTGTGTGTGCACTTGTTTTCTGGGGAAACTTGATTCCTATATCTCGGTAATACTGGCTGAATCCCTTCCTGGGAACTTGGACTTCTTACCCATCTGTGCATTTATGGAGGTTTGTTACTGAGCTCCAAGTTTCAGCCAATTACTAGTTTTATGTGTGGTTCAAGAGACACAATTTACCAGCCACTGCCATGTACAGTAAATCATAAACTTCCCTTGAATTGAATATATTTGGTCTCGCCTACAACATTGCAGGATTCTGTAAAGGAGCATAAATCTCAGATGTGCTTTGTCTAAAGCAATTCTTTCAAGTGATATAGTTGCTTTTAGAACACAACAGTTATTCCCTGGGCTTAGTAGATGGATACTTAAATTAATGATTGTTGAAAAGCGACATTGCTGCCTCACTGACACTTTTGAACAAATGTAACTCAGGGTTTGACCACATTTTTTTAATATTTCTAAAGAGAAAGTCACTTTAGTCTTAACTTTCAAATTGTTTCTGACTTCAGCTTTGTAAGTATTTATGATAAATTTGACGTTTCTGTAAAATATAAATAGTATGCTTATTCTTGCTTGGCTCTTTGTCTAATCCCTTTGGTAACTCATTTCATCGTTTATGTTAGACAAAAAAATTTCTTCTGTTTGAAGTCCATGCCCTTGCCAGCTCTTAAAATTGGGCTTTTTCTTGTTCCGACTCATCCTTTCTGCTAATCTCAAACCTTGTGTTTTGAAGAGACTTGGGGGGCTGCTTCCATTTCTTCTTTGCAGTTCATAATGATTGCCCACCTTGCATTTGCTATTCAAAGTGATTCTTTTCTTGCTTTTGCCTCCTGGTTGAAAGCTGGTTTGGAAGTTAAGGGGAGAAGAATTTTTTGAAAACTTTGGAGTGTAAATCAAAAAATTCTATATAATGGAAAAATAACAAATGATGGATGAGTAAATGCACCTCCATTCCTCATAGGTAATTTTTCATTTTCTTCTTTATCTGTAACTCTTGCTTCTTGTGATTCTGGTTAAATGTTAGAGTCTGTCCAGCATTCTGTACATGCTTATAAACCTAATCTACAGATATCCAAAAAGTTGCACCTTGTTGATACATAATAGGAACTGCTGTTGTGAGTAGTCATAGAATCATAGAATGTCCTGAGTTGGAAGGGACTCAGAAGTATAATCGAATCCAACTCCTGTCCCTGCATAGGACAACCCCAACATTCACACCATGTCTGAGGGCATTGTCCAAAGGTTTCTGGAATATTGTCAGGCTTGGTGCCGTGACTGCTTCCCTGGGAAGCTGCTCCAGTGCTCCACCACATTCTGAATGAAGAACCTTTTCCTAACATACAATATCCTAAGCTAGTGAATGTCCACTGTATACATGATGTTCACATTTTTTTGCTGTTCCCACAAGTGAACTGACTAATGGGGAAGGAATGACTCTTAAATCCCTTTAATCAGGAGTTAAATTGGAAAATGACTATTAGTAGCTCAGAGTCAGATGTGAATTAGATGCACAATTGATAGTTGTATCAGATGATACTTGGTTAACTAATGTATAGAATCTTTCTAGTGGTTGGAGCACTTCTTTAAGCAGCAAATGTATAAAATATGCACAAGTCTCATCTCTGAAATACATTTGCCAAGACACATTTAAAAGAAATTTTGCTGTAAAACTGATATTTAAAAAAACTCCTAATTTTACTGATGATTCAAGTGTCTCGCAGTCGAAAAAACCTGCAGCAATATGCATTTTGAACTTAGTGAGTATGTATTTTTAAGCTGTTTTAAATACATATGAAGAGAGTATTTTTAGAAATGCCATTTGCTGTCACTGTTACTGCAGCTGATTTCTGGGTGGTCTCATTGTATGATGTTTCATTTTACTGCAATTTCCTAATTGAATTTCATCTGTTAATGTATTTCTTCTGCCGTTAATTGCTAAACTGCGTATTTAGGCTAGAAAGGAAGCGGACATATTTTGTAGTTCTTGTAAATGAAGATTATTTGTCAGGGTATTTTTTTCCTGGTTATAGTAAAGCACGGTACATTTCAGAGGCGGCAGAGCTGAGCAGATTTTTTTACACTAACACCACATTCTGATGTCTTGCAGACAGTCTGCACAGACTGTCGCTGAAGTCATTGGAGGGCTGTCTTCCTGAAATGTTGGAAACATGATTTAATTAGGCTGCAAACACAGAGCTAGGGTAGTTAAACTTGGCTCTAGTAGTACTGTTAGTGTACCCTGCCTGGCCGATGTGTTCCTTGCTGTGACTTCACTTTGCAGCTCTGGCTTGTGAAGAAGCAGATCCTTATTAAAACAAATACTCCAGGAGACCAGCAAGTGACTCTGCTTTGCCTGTATCCTGCTGCCAGGCTCCTGCTGGATCATCACTTGCTTTCCTGTCACCGGGCAGAAACTTACCTGCCTGAGGAGGGCACTGCTTTATTCCTGAAAATCTTGATTGCAGGGATACGTTTTAAAATTGGGTAATTGATGTATTACGCCAAACTGATTTCCTCCCTGGCTCTGGCTGTTAGATTTTTCCTGGGTACCTGACATAGATTTTGAAATACATTTTTTGGTGGTCAGTTGTCTTGGGGCTTCTTTTGATTATATCTCCTGCTAGATTATCTCTGGTTATTTTACAGTTCACTCTTAATAACTTTTTGGGCTAAATTCCCATATTGGTGACCTACAGAGAAATACTGACCTACTGATGCAAGCTACCTCTCACTAGGGAGCTTACTTTCTAGTTGATTTTTTTGTTCCTTATTGAGGAGTGATTTTTCCATTCCTTATTGAGCCTTGCATTACTATGAGATTTATACTATTATTATATGTTAAATAT
>WAAB01021510.1:0-42953 GCA_013389865.1 Piaya cayana | reverse complement strand
GGGAGGAATAAGGAGGAAGTAAAACTGATCAGGTTTTAAGAAAAAAACCCCAAACGTATCAAAAGATTAGACACCCTCAAAAAAGAGATTTTTCTTTTCTTAGCCTACCTTCTGCAAAAGAGTGAATTACTTTTGCAGAAGGCAGTGAAAGACTGCTCTGTAGCATCATTATATTATCTAGCTCTTTAAAACCACATTAAAACTTCACTAAAAACCCTTAGGGAGTCAAATGGGGAAATGACAAGGAAATAGCTAGCCACGCCTAACCAGCAACACTTAGCAAGCAGATGAGCAAATAAGTGGGTTTGTATCTCTGCCCCAGGAACCTGGGACTGTGGTTTGAGTGCTACTCTATCCATGTGGATGCTCCTTTGCCTGGCTGGATATCATCTTAACATTTCTGTGCTGTGCTGTGCTCTTCACTAGCAGAACAGTAACACACTTCCTTAGACTTGTGCCAGCAATACACAGCAAAGGAAACTAAAACCTTCAGCTTGTCTAAAGATCTAGCTAACACCACAGAAGGAAGAGGCAGTGCAATGTTTGCTACAGTCATACTGTTTTACTCCACCAGGACCAGAAAAATGTTTCAGGCATCCCACTCCCCTGGCCCAGATATTACTTCATGCCACAAAAATCATGTAATTTGATACTTCATACACTGTGATACCATCATTATCTGCATGCGAATGTCTGACAAAAGAAAAAGGAGCAGCCAAAAATAAGCCAGTGAGGAAAAGGTAGAACAATTTTACTAATATCCTTTTAAAATGAGCAAAATAAACACTGTGAGAGTTGGGTTTGTTTTTTTTTTCTTTCTAGTTTTTTTTTGTTGTTGTTTTTTTAAACTACCATCTCACAATAAAAAGAGTGAGGAATAAATAATAGATTATAATGAAGTTCTTAATATCCTGCTTTTTCTCATGCCACTGCTAGCTTTTGGCTGAGGTCCCATGTCATTAGCGGATGTCTGTGACTCCACGTGAAAGGAAAGTAAAGAACAACAACACAAAATTAGTAAGTTTTATTGTTTAAGGCAGCAGGGACAAATACCAACTCTCAGCCATGTCTCTGAAAATAACCACTCATTAATTCTGTGAGAAAACAGAGGATAGAAATGGAAAAAAAGATTGCTCCTTGACTTTTTTTCACAAGAGGGCAGGAGAAAAAAGCAGCAATCCAAATTTTTCAGAAATTCAGTAAAGGCTAACAATTGTCTGTAACACTCATGCAACAGCACGATGATGTTATCAAGATTAGACTTCTGGTTCCCCTCCTGCCCATGAGATGGAAATGGGTATTCTCATGTATCACTTAATTAAATTTAATGTTTTTGTTATTAGATCATCATCTCTTAAAATTACTACACTGGAAAACAATTCTTAAGCCTATAAAATATAATTTCCTAGCAATCAGCTCATTTTTCCACCTTTGTACATGAGACACCATTGCTAAAAAAAAAAGAAAAATGAAGCAAAACAGATGACATGACATTGAAAATACTAATTTATGTCAACAATTATTTTTAAATACCAGTAGAAATTCTACAAGGCAGACTCCATTTGTACAACTATCAGCAACACCTCAACTTCAACATTACTCAAAATGCATAGGCTTCACTTCATACTCCTGAAAGTAATATTTCCTACTTTTGGCATTGTTCAATCTGGGTTAACCTTGCAAGCACTCGAGAGTTCACCAGTGCTTGGTCTCAACTGCAACTCCAACTTTAGCTTTTGACAATTACAACTATGATAGCTGTTTAAACAAAGTGTGCCTTGATTTTAATCTACATTAATATTACCAGCTAATAAAAAGCCAAATCTTGAAAAACTGAAAACCCTATACTGATTTCAAAAGTTCCACTGAAAACTGACACATCAAAAAAATACTCCCTTTAGATTTTAAGAGACTTTAGAAGGCATAAAAATACTGCAATGAAAGTTACTTGAACGTAGTTTCATTTTTCACTGTCTAAACCCACAACATTAAAAACTAAATAAAAAGCAACTACTATAATTTTTTAAACATTTTATACTCAATTGTATTATTAGCAGCATATGTTAAAAAGGGGCTTCAGATTTCTTCCAGCATTTTTTTCCCTTTAAGTCAATAGGTAAATGCAGCCTTAGCTGCCAGGGTTGGAATTAAAGAATGTACATTTTGCATGCAGCAACTTTCAACAGTTAATCAGGTAAGGGAATAACTTATAATGTTCTCTTATTCTGGTGCACCAGCCCTCTCATCAAATTCAGCCAGTGACAATCAAATCCTTTGACTCAAGCTGTTACAGAGATATTAAAGGAAGAACCAACTTTTAATCTGATTCAATAACACAAATCATAAGTGTTAGCATTTTAAGACAGAAGTACAAATATATATAAGAAATTATGGCTCCGTAATTGGAGAAGGTTTAAAGGACACTTACTAGTCATACACATAAAAAGTACATAAATAGTTTCCTGCCAGTTTTAGGTGACAGAATTTGGACTATATCTGTTTTAATCATTACAGGAATTTTTCTTTTGCTTGTTTGCTTAAAGTAGACATAAAGGTACATGCCTTCTGATAGGAGCAAGGCTTACTGCCAAAAAGAAGAGATGAGAAATAGATATCCCATCAACCCTACTTGCATACCAACAGATCTCATCTCATGCTCATGAGAAAGGCCAACTACCTTCACAAAGCCTGGTTCACAAATGAGAGATGTGCTATCCCTATTCTCACAGGCAGAGACATACAATAGTGATGCTTTCACTCAGCAAAACCCTTTACAGCAATGGGACCATTCCCATCTGTGTTTTGAAACTCCTAGCCAAAATGATCACAGTATCACATGTGCAACTGACTTCCATGAAAAATATGTGAAGACAAAAAAAAAAGCCACAAACCAAAAAAAATCTATAAACTCATATGAATTCAGACATCACTTTGATGTTTACGGAGAAGATTGTGAACTAGCAGTCAAATCCCCAAGCAAATTTCTTGACTATGTTGCAGCTCTTCAAGACTCTTGCAGCATCTAAGTTTCATGGGGATTTTTAATTGCATTAAAAAAAAATGCTGACTATGATATGAGTGTGTCCCCCTCTTTTTAAAAATTTTTACATTGTTTAGAGATGTACAAGATCCCCAGGTGAAAACGACCTTTCTAAATCTATATGGTTTTAGCAGTTTGTGGGAGAACCCAAAAACAGGGGGTAATTTAATGCCACTTACAAGTTCACTGAGAGACCTCTCGGCATCTTACTCTTATCAAAGTATATTAACAAAGCTTTCCAGGACTAGTGGCTGAGTGAATTGTTAATTCCACGCTTTTGCCAGCCAGTGGCCTCTGTTCATTTCTAGCTTGGAAATCCTAGTGGCCAGCATATCATCAGCCAAAGGTGCATGAAGAGCCACAGCTCACCTGACTAGAAATGTTACATTAAAAAGGCTGCAGGGACTATCAGTTTCTTCTACTTTTGCTCCCTGGTGACAAAACCTACTTAGGCTGAACTTTACTACTTTATACCATCCTCCCTTCCCCACTCACTTGATACCATATCAACCTCAAAACTCGCCACAGCATATTATGAAGACACCCCAGTGCTTCAAACTACACTGTGGAAGCAGACAAAAAGCAAAATGCAAGCTGGTTCACAGAACCTGTAAAATACCTAGATATTTTACAACTGCTTTTTAAGTCAACTATCCCAATACTTCCATAAAACAAAAGATAACACTATCCATTTTCAAAAAGAAAAACATACAGATCTGCTAAAGATCAGAGAACCAACAGGCAAAAGAACCAGGGAATTCCCATGATCCAATTAAGGTTACGTACTTCTCTGTCATTATGAGCCCAGTAATAAACCAAATCTTTGATATTACCAGGATGAACAAAGACCATTTGGCAAAATGTCAAAAAAATTTCTTCATAATATTATGACAAGATATTTCCTGTAAAGACAATACTGGAGTTCCCTCTCAGACATGATGCTTTCTGGAATAAAAAAAAAAAGCCACCCTAAAAATATTCAGAGGAACACATTTGATTGTCTATGAAAAAGAGCATAATTTTACCCTTCAATAACAGAATTCAAGGAGAGAGTTTTTCTTCCTTTTAAAATGAAACAGAAGTTAGAAATTTCATCAGTATTTAAAGGTTTTCCAAGCTGAAGATGCATTAAATTTTATTTCTTTACAAATTAAGATTTTGTTCTGTACAGCACGTTAAAATGGGCAAGAAATAACAAGCAATGGGCAGAGAACTGAAGGTTCAAAATAAGCAATTTAAAAGGGATTGAAATGGAAGAAATCTATCTATTTGCAACTAAATGCTTTTCTACATACACTTCCCAATGTGTTGATGCAATACTCTTTATGATGAAGTATAAAATTTATCACTTGCTGTTTATAACTTACATTCTGTACCATATCGAGCATATGTTAAAAAATACATATCCCTTAACCCTTTTTTTTAATAGAACTGTCATATTAGGATGAACTGATACAGATAAAGCCCAGCTCATACACAACCTGAGGATGTTTTGGAAAATGACTACCTGATGATCTGTATTTCTACTTCAAATATTTTCTCTTTTAGGCAGAGAACAGTTGCATCATTGACCTAACAAGAAATACAGTTATTAGAGAATATTGTTTTTCCTGCAAAAGAGTACTGAATATAACAACCACATGTTGAAGATGCTGGGTGATTTTCAGAGAACTGTGCTTTAGGGACAACATTCTATCTCCAAGAAAAGCTTGAGCTTCTCTCTTTTCAGCATAATGACTTACAGCAGAAACACTGTTTCTTGCATTCAACATCTGTATAGTCTGCTCTCCTTAAAAAAAAAAAAAAGGCCATGGCATCTGCCAATTCTTTGTTTTAAAAAAGGGCTGCCAGCTTTGATTAAAGCTGCAGAGACAGGTCAGAGTTGCATATAGTGCTCTGTACACATTGGAGCATTTCACTTGTAACATTTCATTTTTAAAACATCAAAAGTCTGACTTGAAAAGGACTTTTAAAAGCATGCTTTTAAAATATTACTGTATTTATAACATTGTTTCCTTCAGATTTCCATTATCAAATTATTTCTCTCCCCAGGTCCTTTTCCTCATTTTTAGAGATTATCTTCTGTTAAGTGTGTTTTTTTCCTAAGCATGGAACAACAGAAAACAATAGCGTAAAATTATGGCAAAATATCTTTAAACTACATTATTTCATATCATTATTTTAAATTACATTAGTAATTAAATTATTTCAAGATGCCTGCTTACACACCAACTGCCATCTTCATTTTGAATATATTGCATGTACAATTCTATCAAATCTACAGGTCTTCCCATTTAAAAGAATGCAGAAAGCAATATGTATGAACTGCACAGTTGTTGAGTTGTTTTTCAGTAAGTGTAGCATATATAACCTTCTGTATACCACAAGCTTTAATCAAGTTTATACTATTATAAACTCAAGAAGAAAACACTACGTTAAAATGTTTCAGCCAAGTCTACTGAAAACATCCTCCAGCTTCTATGCGGATTATTTCTCAAAATAAAAGCATGTATCTCATGCTGCCTCATTAATAACATTATAGAGTTCCTACTTTCACTGAAAATTGAAAGCAAATTTTATTGATGCTTTGCAAATAAAGGTATCTGTGCTTATGCTGCTAACTAATAAAATTTTGAAGTGTAAAAACATTTTGGTAGATATTAATGATGATTCTTTGTTTTGTTGGGGTTTTTTTAATACTAGAACGAATGCACAACAACAGTAATCCCTTCCAGAAGGAAAAGCAGAAGGAGGAGTCCATCCTACGTGGAGCTACTTTTTCTTTACATAGGTTACTTGCAGGCCATTCCTGTGATTGGAACAGTTGCAAGAACTTACCTTGCAGCTCCAGTTTATGTAACGTTTTCATACAGCCAGGTCTACGAAGAACAACAAAGGAGCTGATGAATATCCTCCCTCCTTCAAGTGGCAAGTTGTCTCTGTGCCCTGTCTAGATTTTGTTCTTGTTAATGTTTCTTAACCAAATATTTTTAACAGCAGCCATTCACTTCCTCAAATGTGTTAATTATGTCCTGTTTTTCTCCCATCTCTCTTCCAGCCTCCTATCCTCATTTTCTTTAGGCAAAAAATAGAGTCCAAGAAATATTATCATACCTGTTAACAGTAGCAAAACCAATCATCAGAAGGATGGAACAATACAGAAGGAAGGTAGAAAACACTAAAAATTTTCAGAGCTTTCCAACATTGTACAGATATACTAAAGAATGTATCCTTATACTCTGAAATATGATGCAGGATCCACCACGTCAGGTGCCTGAACTGGTGAAAAAATGTACAAAATTGCACAGTGCAGGAGGTGTACTGTACTGAACTAGCTCTAATCTTCAAAACAAAAGCTGCAGGAACTATCAAAGGCTGGCCTATAGATATGGGAAAAGGATTTATACCGAGTCTAGCTGTAAGAGATGCTCCAGATCCTTTCCTAACTCTATCAGCCTCTGAAAAACATTACCATGTGCATGCTGCCAGACACCTTGGGAACAGTATATCAAAAGAGAAAAAAATCTTAGTATAGCCATTAAAACAAAGCTGCTAAACTGTGTGCAACAAATGTCATGCCCTCAAAACTAGCTCTGCACCCCAATCCCTGTGCCAGGAACACTCTCCAGCCAACTCCTATTGCAGCTCTATGTCCATTGCTAGTTACGCGCATTGTAAGATACCTTCTACCTCAGAGATGCAATTAGATATCAATATAAAATGTGATATTTTTTGTCCCACAAAGTTGTGAAGACAGAGCCAGAAGCATATGTGTGAAAAATACTGTCCCTTTTCCAAGAGATAACTTCTAGTAACTTGCAAAAGCACTTCAGCATCACTTCCAGAACACTGCTACAAAAACTTCTGACAGGACCACGCATTTACAGCTGCCAACAATAGCGATTTACAGGTGCCTGGCCCATATGGCACAGACCAGCATATGTTCATACTGTAAAGAACTCTCAGCCCTCAAAGCAGGGTGGTCACATGCGAAGTGCCAGTCAGGAATGGTACGGTCCCTGACAGTTCCTGGACTGTGCCTAGAAACTTAGGTCAAGTACCAGCTATCCCAGCCCAAACAGTACCAGGAACTACTCTAACAACTTAGCAGAACAGGTAACCAAGCCACAGTGTTCAGGGAATATCCCCTGGCATTAAAAAAGACCATTTTATTTACTTGTACAGATACAGCCTCAGTTTGCTACAAGGAAAAAAGCATCAACTCCACATTAAAAAAACAGAGGGGCAAAAGAAGATCCCCTAACCTTTTTTGCTCTTACAATCCAACATGCCAATGATATTTAGTTGTAGAAAATCACTTACATTTACAATAACTGGAACAGAAAAAGATTACATTCTGTATACTGTATTAAGCAACAAAAATATGCAAATAACATGCAGTAGGACATGAGACAATAAAAGCATTGTGCTGTTCCCAGTAGAGTCAAACACAGAAATTATGTAAAGGAGGACAATGTGAACAGTTGGAAGTAAATTTCTACAACCCTCTGAAATCTTTGGATTTCCAGACTATGTGGATCTTTAAGGCATTGACAGTTCTTTATTTTCTCCTGAATTTGAGCTGAAGTTAAAAATATCAAAAGTTGCTTAAGCCCAGGCTTTACATTATCTCGTTCTCCCCATACAGGAATCAGTTAGCTAATTTTCTTAACACCAGCTGAGGAGTCCATTTCTTGGTTTAGGGTTATAAGGCACACTAAAAATAGCTAAGAGTTACAACAAAGTTAGCTGTCAACAATATTAAAAGGAAAAGTAACAGCCTTAGACTGTGGACTAAAACTTTTCCCAATCCTTACAGAAGTGAGGTGATTATTGGCTTTAAAATAATAACTAGCTCCACCAAACCCTTTAAAGTGATTGGAATTTAAAAGTAAATAGTGGAATATGAAAAAAACCTCAGTGCTTAAATGATAAATTCATATTAATTCTCTAAATCTTTAAATGATTCCATTTTTTTTCCTATTCGAAGCAGCTATGAGAAATGCTTGTGGTTCTAATAAAAATCAAAAGGAAAACCACAAAAAAAAAAAAGAAAAAAGGGAAAAAAGAGAAAAAGCAAGTAGGTTCCACTTTTTGTTTAGTTAATGAAAAGGCCAATGAATTATGACACTCATACATTTCAAATCAGAACTTGTGTTGTATTAGGAAACATGTTACAACATATTAAAAAAAAAACCAAACAAAAAACCCCAAACATATTTTAATTGTTCACAAACTACTCTGGAAATTATTTTCAGCCATTAAAAACCAGGATGCAAGTAAGAACGTGAAAGTAAAACAGACTGGCAAAGAAAACAGCCTTAGAGCAGTTTCACTTTGTAGGGCAGTATGATGACTTCATGTCTGAATCCCTCACCATCACCAGTAATATTGCCGATGTACAATGTCTATGTACAAGAAGGAAAACAGTGCAGAAGCCCAAAGGCAAACCCAAGCATGCAGGTCACAACACCAACAGCTAATGGAACACTTGTCTGTTCTGCAGATGGAATTTGTAAATGTAACTTTCCTGTCTCAAAGCAATGTCTGCTCTCAAGACACGGTTTACATTTATTTGTCACATGGCAAAATGATTACTGTGGCCTTTACTGTGAAGGTGAGGGACAGCTCAAGACTTAAGACAAAAGACTTAATTAGACTTAATTCAAAAGACTGGGAATCATTGCTCTGAGAGATTTTTGCCTTTTAAAAAAATTCTATCAGGAAAACTCATTCTTCCACAATGTGGATAACAAAAAGTATTACCCATGAAACTTTTGATATTGTTGTTCTAGACAAAAAAAAGTTTACCTGTTCCTGAGTCTATTAGCGTTTACTCAAATACATTTTCTGCTATCCTAACAGAACACACTCAGCAAAAGCTAACACAAGACATATCCTTCTATTCTGTTCTCCTTCTAAGAACTTTTTTTCCTGTTGCTTTGCTGAAGCCCAATTTAAACATAGCTTGAAGTATCTTTTACTAAAATTAACAGATCCAGGCAAAACTTGCAAAACATTTATATCTTTAGAATACCAACGGTACCAAACCAAAAGACGTAAAACAGCCTAGTATCAGTAATCTCAGCTCCTCTTCTTTTTAGTCATATTCCAAATGAAGCAAAATCCTTGAAAAGTGAACAGTTCTTTTTCAAAGCCACATATGAAATACAGATATAGACTCCCTGAAAGTATGCCTACTTTAAATTGAAAAAATAATCTCCTGTAATTTTCTATTTCTGCTTCTTCAGTGCTAATTAGAGAAGACTCTCCTTACCCACAGATGAGAAGCTACTCACCTCTGTCTGTGAAAAAATAATAATTTAAAAAATAAATAAATCTATAAAGATAAAGAAAATCAGAGCTAGATCCTCACCATTCCCTAGATTAATTTTTCAGACCTAATGTTTTATATTAAGTTCTGTCACATGGAATGAGGCACATACTACTTAGGGACTGACTCTTCTTCGTAAGAAAACCTGCCAACAATATTGTAAAGGCACACAGAATTGACGACACAATGCATGTATACACACACTTCTAAAAATATATGTGTGTGGAAGAGAGGTATGTCTGAAAATTCAGAACAGTAAACCCTTGCTATAAAGGTTAAGCAGAAGTTGAGACCTATCTTAAAGTTAATGGCTGTAATTTGAAAGCAAGCCAATCCTTACACGGGCACAACAAAAATCCACGAAAACATTCATCACCATTCATGATCTTGGGAATATATGCTCTCTAGGAAGCATTGATTTGAGTGGTCCTTTCCAAAACTAATTAATTATTTCACATGACAGTGAAACAGTCTGGTGAGACACACTTTAAAATACATTTGCTAATCTAAAATACAGAATATCATCCCCCCCGCCTGTTTCAGCTGAGAATGTCCTGACTTTATAACACTGAAGTCAAACACTGAGAACCTACCCATAACAGCACATACATCTGGGGTAAGGAACCCTGAACTGACACTCAGAAGTTTAATTTTGATGTATAGCTGAGGCTACAGTAAATGTTTCTGGGCTGAGCTAATTTTATACATCTTCACTCTTTCTTATGCAGTTTAGAAGCACTGCAGAAAAGCCAAAAGTGAAAAGATATGTTAATTTTGCTTTTCACAGATGAGCTCTCAAGGGCAGAGTTTTTGTTGCTTTAAAAAAAAAAAAAATTGGGAGTCAACATGCAGCTGCTCAGATCCGGCCAAAAGAACGATTCAGTCAGTTTGTGTTCAAGGCCACACACACATACATTTCTCTGGGGCATATCATCTTAGTTAACAGAAAAAAGTAAAAGTTAGCTACTAATAAAGATAAATAAATAAAGCAAGAACAAATCTATTAAAAAAAGGAAGGGTTGGTTGTTGCTGTAATATAAAAGAAGAATCAGTGTTCATACCAAACAGTTTAATAAATAGTGACACAGCACACAGGCATGTTATTTATGCTTTCTGGGCTTTAGCTACTTATTCATACAAGCCCACTCTTGTGGCTGCAACACATCAGAAACATGACACATTTTCAGATATAAACAAAATGGCTATGATGAACTCGATCACAGCTGCTGTAATAAACATATTTTACTATTCAATGTTAGCACTGTCCCATCCAGCAAAATCTTTCATAAGCCAGCTGCCCACTAAAACCAAATAAAACCCCAAACTCATAAAAACAAACCCCCAAACCTAGCCCCGTCTCCCACTAAAAGTCTATCAGCATCCTTCCATCCAGTGACAACATAACTCTAAGAACAATATGACCTCGGAGACTAAGTTAACATTCAAATTACTTTTTTAGTAATTTCAGCTCCCAAAGGGCAAGTCTAACTGAAGTTATTCACACAACATTAGTAAGATTGGAGAAACAACACTCCAGGCTAAAACCCAAATTTGATCCATTTGCTGCCTTAGAAACACTATGAATATCATCTTCCATTCTGCATCCAGTCATGCTGTGGAAATATACTTGCAGATGAATAAGGAAGCCTGTTTGCAAAGCAAAAAGAGTAAGAAACAGTCCTCATTTTAGACTAAAAGGAGAAAAAAATGTCACTACTTTATAACCATAGAGGAAAGATCGTGATATAATTAGACAGAGGAATTTAAACTGTGAACGTTCATCTGCAAGTGAGAAAGACCAGCATATGCATGCAGGTTATCAACACAACAGTTTGGGTTTTTTTTATGTATCTCTCCATCATAAGAAGTTACATAAAAAAAAAAACCGCATCTTTCCAAATAACCCTGTGCTGTCAAGTTACTTCAGAAAGTTTGCAGGTCACCAGTACCAATTCTTTGTTTTCGGTTGCAAGATATGCAAAAAAAAATCACAAGGTTTATAAAAGTAACACAGATTGTGAACATGAAAGTTCACTGCAACATGCATGACAACCGGTAACCCAAAGAACTTGCTATTCTCTTTCTCTTCTAAGCTGCTGACTACACTTACAGAATCACAGAACAACCAGGTTGGGAGAGACCCACTGGATCATCGAGTCCAACCATTCTTATCAAACACTAAACCACGGCCCTTAGTACCTCATCCACCTGTGCCTTAAACATCTCCAGGGAAGGTGAATCAACCATCTCCCTGGGTAACCTGTTCCACTGCCTAATAACCCTTTCTGTGAAAATTTTTTTCCTAATGTCCAGCCTAAATCTCCCTTGGTGGAGCTTGAGGCCATTTCGTCTTGTCCTGTCCCCTGTCACTTGGGAGAAGAGGCCAGCACCCTCCTCTCTACAACTTTCCCTCAGGTAGTTATAGAGAGACAGAATAACCAATTAATCAATTCAAATCCCCTTTCACAGACAAATAAATTTATTGTATTTGTAACCATGACGGTAACAAAGTTCTGGAATACAAGGAAGAAGTTAGAGATGTTCACAGTCTCAATATTGTTTTCCCTCTCCCCTTGACTGTTAATACTGCAAAAAAGTAGTCTACAGATCCTTTCAGGATTATTTAGTGAATTATACTTCCTGCCAGTTGTAAAGAATGTGCTCTGGGTATCTAGAAAGCAACAGTCAGTACCTATCAGGGAAACAGGATGAGTGTGCACGAGTGCTAGCAGCCTGAACAGTCAGAAAATGTCTCATTTCATTCTTTATGAAATAGTTCATCGATTCCACTTAACTTGTTACCAATCATAGAATCATAGAGTCATAGAATCATCAGGTTGGAAGAGACCCACTGGATTGAGTCCAACCATTCCTATCAAACACTAAACCATGCCCCTTAGCACCTCATCCACCCGTGCCTTAAACACCTCCAGGGAAGATGACTCAACCCCCTCCCTGGGCAACTGACCTGAGGCTTAGAATGGGCTCATCAGTCAGTCTCTGCAGAGAAGTTCACTCCTGTTCTCTCCTCCCTGGGTCTCCCCTCTTTGTGGTTCTCACTTTAGCTTTCTACTCCCATTCCCGTCCTCTTACAGTGACCAGGCTTGCACAATCACTCAGCAGCAGAGAGGCCTCTCTGCCACTAAGGTCCAAAGGCTAAGCTTACTCTTTGTGAGGGAGCAGAGAGTCCAAAGGGAGACTGCTCTCCAAACAGGAAATATTCAGCTTAACCCTTTTTTGTGTACTCCTGTTTAGGCTTCATATTTGAAGAGTATGTGTATTAAATTATAGTTGCCTATGAATGTTGTGTGTGACTATAATTATTTCTATTAGTTAAGTCAATGCCTCTTATTTAAAACCAATTTTTGTCTCCTCAAATTAAAATGTTTTTAATGTTCTGCATGGTAAACTGAAAAATCAACTTGATTCTCCTTTGGCTTCCAATAAAACCTGCTTTGAAGCTTTTATTTACAATAATTCCCAGACAAGTTTTCTGCAATGAAGTCCTGATATAGCCAAAGAATGACCTTATTTGATGATGAACTGAACACAGCAGCTAGGGTGTTGGCAGAGGATACATAGCATGTACTTATGGTGGTTTCCCTCCCTCCATCATAATCCATTATATACTGACCCAATTATAGCACAAAACCTCTTTTTCTTAGAGCATGCTCTCCTTTTCATTTCTGTCTTACTCTGAGTTGGAAGGGAGAAAAAAAAAACCTTGCGGATGGAATTCTTACTGCTTCTCAAATATTTTATGTGAAAATGCCATTTACACCCACAGCCACCACCTCCTCCTCTTTCTCCCTCCTTCTACACCAAGACAAGGTGGGGGGTGGGGTGAGAAAGAGAAAAAAACTAAAGAATTTTTCAAGATAATTAAACTAAAGTTTTATTATATTGTAATTTTTAGAATTAAACACATATGCCAGATAACATATTTTGTATTTGTCTTCACAAGACCGTTAAAAACTTGAATCTCATAGAAAACATAAAAGGGTACAGAAGTGTCACAAATTCTGCTTAGAAAGGACAGGTTTCTCAGCTAAAGTCCTTCTGAAGTGTGATTATGTCAAAAAAGATGGAAGTATAGTGACTTAGCCTAATGAAGGGTTGGAGAGTATGTTGCAATATTTGCTTATAAAAAAACACCGTTGTGCAACTTATTAAAACTTTTTCAGCTAACACATAAACCAACCAAACAAAACACTCCAAACTGCCATATTGAATATCTTGTACACTAAAAAATAAGAAAAAACATAGAACCATAGAATAGTCGGGGCTAGAAGGGACATTAAAGATCATCCAGTTCCAACCTCCCTGCCATGGGCAGGCACAACTCCCACTAGATCAGGCTGCCCAAGGCCCCACCCAACCTGGACTTGAACACCTCCAGGGATGGGGCAGCCACAACTTCCCTGGGCAACCCATGCCAGTGCCTCACCACTCTCATGCTGAAGAAATTCTTCCTTATATCAAGCCTAAATCTGCCCATCTCCTGTTTATACCCATTCCCCCTCATCCTATCACCACAAGCCTTTATGAATAGTCCCTCTCCATCTTTCTTGTAGGTCCCTTTCAGGCACTGGAAAGTCACTACAAGATCTCCTCAGAGCCTTCTCTTTTCCAGGTTCAACAACCACAACTCTTTCAGCCTGTCCTCATATGGAAGGTGCTGCAGCTCTCTGATCATCTTCATAGCCCTTATCTGGACCCGTTCCAGCAGTTCCATATCCTTCTTATGTTGAGGAAACATAGACTGGATATAGTACTCCAGATAAGGTCTCACAAGAGAGGAATAGAGGGGCAGAATCACCTCCCTTGACATGCTGGCCACACTTCTTTTGATGCTGCCCAGGATATTGTTGCCCTTCTGGGCTGTGAGCACGCATTACTGGCTCATGTCAAGCTTCTCAACAACCAGCACCTCCAAGTCCTTTCCTGCAGGGCTGCTCTGAATCTCACATCATCCCCCATCATGTACTGAAATAAGGGATTGTCCCAACCCAGGTGTAGGACCTTGCACTTAGCCTTGTTGAACCTCATGAGGTTCTCACAGACTCTCTTCTCCAGCTGGTCCAGTTCCCTCCGGATGACATCCTGTCCTTCCAGCATAGCAAATACACCAGTCAGCCTTGGTGTCATCTTCAAACTTGCTGAGGGTGCAACTCAGTCTCACTGTCAATATCATTGATGAAGACGCTAAACAGCACTGCTCCCAGTATGGACCCCTGAGGGACACCACTTGTCATAGATCTCCACCCGGACTTTGAGCCATTGATCGCTACTCTTTAAATATGACCATCCAACCAGTTTCTGATCCACCATACTATCCACCCATCAAATCCATATCTCTCCAATTTAGAGAGAAGGATGTTGTGGGGGACTGTGTCAAAGTCTTTACAGAAGTCTAGATAGATCACACCTGTTGGTTTATCTATGTCCACTGCTGTGGTTACCCCATCTAAGCTGGTCATACAGGATTTGCCCCTTGTGAAGCCATGTTGGCTGCCATTAATCATCTCCATGTCCTCCATGTGCTTTAGCATAGCTTCTAGGAGGATCTGTTCCATGACCTTCCCAGGCACAGAGGTGAGGCTGACAGGTCAGTAAGTCCCCAGGGTCATCTTTTCTACCCTTTTCAAAATCGGCACAATGTTACCCATCTTCCAGTCAGCAGGGACTTCTCCTGACTGCCATGACATTGTAAATCTCATGGAGAGTGGCTTGGCAACCACATTGGCCAATTCCCTCAGGACTCTGGGATGCATCTCATCAGGTCCCATAGCCAATATGTTCAGGTTCCTCAGGTGATCACAAACCTGATCCTCCTCTACTGTGGGAGTTTACCCCTCTGGTCACCATCTTGCTGTCCCATGACCCAGGAGGGGTGAGGAGAGCCTTCTCCCTGTCTGCTGATACAACATTACCATTCCCAACCACCAGTGGGGCTATGTTCTCTTTGACCTTCCTCTTTTGATTGACGTACCTTTAGAAGCCTTTCTTGTTACTCTTCACTTATCTTGTGAAGTTCAGCTCCAGCTGCACCTTGGCCTTCCTGACCTCATCTCTACACAACCGGGCAGCATCCCTATACACATCCCGGTTTGCACTGCCTAGGCAGTTCCCTCTTCTTCTTTAGTTTAACCAGCAGGTCTCGACTCAGCCACTCCAGTCTCTTCCATTTGCTTTTCAGTTACACTCTGACCGGGAGGTAAGGAAAATCATCTGTCCCTTTCCCCTAATACTTTTCTAGTAGTATAAAACCTAACTATGCTGGGAAGTGAAATGTGATGAAAAGCAATTATGGTATTCTAAAACAGTTAAGAAATGGACAAATTTGTTTACAGGGATCATGTGCGTTCACTCACATGAGCCATCAGTAACTCACATTTCTGCCTTCAGAACACAGAACAAAACCCATTCCTCCCACTGAATACATTTATAAACAAAGAAAGAAATAATCAGATAGCAAGTTTGAACGGAAAGAGACTTCTTCCTAGTACACACTTGCAATTGACTGATGGGCAAATGGAAATTTTGTCACTTGTTACATAAAATTTAGAAATAAACAACCTTTAATTAAAGACAGTCTTGCTTTTGAACAGTCTTATAAAACCCTCAGTGGTTCAAACTCACACTGGAAGTGCACCAAAAAAAGAACCACACTTAAATTAGTAAGGCAATGCTGAAAAATGGAGTGGGGAGGGAGAAATATGTAAAAAAATTAGAAGCAGTTATCGACATTTGTAATAGGACTTGTTTTCACACTTTTACTGCTTTCTCACTCTAAAACCATCCTGATTCATTGAGATCTACCAAAAGTGTTTCAAGAAAACTTAGTTGGAGATTTGGATCCCACTGACATCAGTGCAAGTTAGGCACTTAAACATTTTTCTGGATTTCACTGTCTCTA
This sequence comes from Piaya cayana, assembly GCA_013389865.1. Lineage (NCBI taxonomy): Eukaryota > Metazoa > Chordata > Aves > Cuculiformes > Coccyzidae > Piaya > Piaya cayana. The sequence goes on along the minus strand of WAAB01021510.1, from coordinate 26,660 downwards.
CCATTCAAAGCCTATTACCCATGGGATGTATTCCTCTTATCAAAAGGAACAGATTGCTATACATTAGCTATCTATGACAACTGCTGTGATAATACCAGCTTGGACATCCTGTGGGTCAGTCTGCCCGCTGCAGTCACTGTGCACATACAATAACTGGACGGGGAGGATGAGCTGGACAGAAGTTGAAGCTATAGCAACCAGTTACAAGAATACTTAATGCTTGTATATGTTCCTATAAATTTAAGAATACTTTTGTGGTGGTTACCCTCAAGATTTTGCTTTAACCATGCTTGCATTATATCAAGTCGAAGTATTATTTTTTTTTTTTATCAGTAAGATTTAAATGAGCATTTAGTTAAGTTTTGCAACTGTTTTAAATTTTTTTCTTTTCTTAGTGGAACTAAAGCAGACCTGAGGAAAGTTTCATTAAGAGATATTTTAGGTTTTACTAAAGAAACTCAAAAGACTGAACCACATCTATGCCAGACAAAAATCTAAATAAGTTTAAATTTAGATGTTTGTTTGCAGGACAACTATAAAGGTCTCAAAAAGCATACATAATAGGTCTCATATTCAACCGTCAGAAAGAACCAGCAAGCCTAAATGCACTTAGAAGAATAAAATAAAATTGTAACATTAAATATCATTACAATATCATTATCACACAGCACTCCTACTGTAAAATCAAGATATTTCATTACTTTATTAAAGCATAATCGCATAGTTATACAATGATCAAAAAGTGATAAGATTTCCAAAATTATCTTTAGAAAACACTTCTAAGCTACACACAACTTCCTGAAGACATCTGTAGAGGAAGGGGGCAGTGGAGAAGGAAGCAAGTCACTTTTACATGGAACATCTCCCTTTACTAAAGAAGGCATTGTATAGTTATTAATATATATATTAATATATATATACACACTATATATAGTATATTAAATTAACCTTCCCAAAAAAAAAACTTAATGCAAGAGTGCAAGGAGACATGCTTATGCTCCTTCATTGTATGCAATCAGTAAAGTTCAGGTGCAGACACTTGGCATTCTCCTTCAGAAAGCCCAAACTAATTATGCAGCGACACAATACAGCACAGAAAAAAATTAACAATTTGTCTCAAAAACTACAGGAAAAGGAACATCACCATAGGTATTACAGTTTCTTGAGAGTTTTTCTTGGGTGGGTTTCTTTTTTTGAAAACTACATCTCAACAGTGATGGTTCAGAATACCATTCCCTTTTTTATAGCCATGGAAAATCCATGTAACAATTTGCAGAATTCAAATCAGAAAAAAACATGTATTATCCTTTTTTCTTAAATGTCTATAAAGAATTTCCTTTTTTTCCCTTATTTCATATTTTGCCCATCAAATGTTTTGTCCCTGTCCTGAATACATAAGTATTTGTTACCTAAACTCTCTCTGGTCCAAGGCAATTTTTTGCAACTCAGCTTCTTTCTCTCTGCTATGTAGCCCTAGTGCCTGTAATATCTCTTTGTACTTAGAAGGATTTAACACATCTGTTCCCTTTCATTCTTCTTTTAGTGGCTGGCAGCACTGGTTGATTTAGCCAGTGACTGTTCCCTTTGGTATTTCTTGGTTCATTTATTATGTTTATGCACCAACAAATCCACTTAAAAAAAATGTCTTTAGAAAGAGAGGGTCCCTTCTAGAAAGAATTGTGCATCTGTGAAAGTGAATGAAAATCTCAGTTCAACATCCCAGTAAAAAAATAAAAGCAATAGGCCCACAGATTGCAAACTGGCCACCTAAATGCCAGAGGTCACATTGTAAAATCTAGCACTTGGATTAATTGGAAAATTTTCCAAAGACCTGCATAGCTTATTTAAAATATCTTCCATTTTGTAAAGAATTTATGTAACTTCTAAGGAAGACTAAGAATTAGAATTTTAAGATAAGCTTATAAATTAGTGGGTCATCATTAGAAACACTGTAAAATTTGGTGTTTCATAACCACAGTTACGAAAGAATTAATGAAAACAGATTTCTGGCTCATATATAGTTCCTTAAGTGTTTTAAATGAGAGAATAATCTTGAATAACAGTCAAAGACTTGTACCTGAAATAATTTTCCAAACCCAACCACTATCCAACAGGTTCTGTCTACTAAGAAGCCTATTTCCCAGACATTAGCAGTGAAGGGTTCTTCTTTAAGTGGTCAAAGGACAGTTTTGTTTTTAATTTAGCAAATGTTCCTCTTTTCAGAAATACAGGGAGGCTTACATTACTTATGTAATACCAATCAAGAAAGCTTGTATGTATTGTGAAGATAACTATTTTTAAAATTCAGCCCTAAAACAAATATGTGGACAATAACATTTCTTAAAAATCATATCTGGAAAAACAAACAAGGTGGGCAACGTGTATTCCCATTTTTGCAAATACAAATAGAGTGTAGGGGGCAGAGAAAGCACTACTTCTATACACAAAAAAATAAATCTGAACTTTTCACTCAAACATTCGAAAGCACTTACACATGCATGACTTAAGCCTCCCACAAGCACCTATGAAGTATATGATCATAATATACAGGCATCAAAGGAATAAAATACTTCATGGGTAGTCATCTCTGGAAAGTAAGGAACCCAAACCTGAAGTATACAATGTTAACATCCAGAAGAAACTGGAAGAGTATTGCCAGAAGCAGATTTGTATCTTTAAAAATTGTATTTTTACCTAAATACTATGATTTGCAGCCCTCCAATTATTGAGGGTTTTTTGTCACAAAATCTTTAACAACTGACAAAACTGTTTGGACTACATTTTTATACACCTCTCCATAGGACATAATAAATGACAGTTTACTAAAAGACAGCATTCTACACAAATTAACCAGGAGGCTGATACTTAAATCTACTTTTTACCCTCAACCAATACAACAATTGTGAGTGATAACAGTTAGCAGGACATCTTCAAGGAAAAAATAGTCCAAGGTCAGCTCATGAAAGACAGCTTTTACTGAATGACAGTGTTACCAAACCTCCTTTGTCTGCTGATAACATCATTGCCGTAAGGAAGTTTAGAAACTTCAAGCTCAGCACTGAAGTAATGAGTCAAAACATGGAATTAGTACAATAAACTTTATTCATACAGCATAAGGGGGCAGACAAATGCACAGAGGCAAGGTAAGACTGTAGTATTCCAGCAGCCCTCTTTTCAAGGACATTTGAAGTATGCTCTACTGGTTCTACAATCACCAGGGCAAACAGAAAGCCCAAGAAATTCACTCATGACCCCATGTCTTCTAAAGCACCAGCCCCACTTTAAACTTCCCTTAATTCTTGAAATAGGTCTGCCTAAGGCTCAGCAACAGAAGCGTTACACAAAGCAGCACTGGGTGTTGTTTCAGCCAGCATCAGGCATAAATAACAAAACTATGGCCCATTACTTAATTTCTATGGCCAGTGAGTTATTGTTTTCCCATCACTGTTTTTACTGGATAAAATGATATTGTATGATAACACAAGGCTCTCCACAGTGTCTGAAATACTTACTAAGCCCCAGCAAGGAAGCTGTACTGTTTATATTGCTTTTTTCACTATTTTCAATTATATTTAATAACAAGAACAAAATTTTACAACTTGTAGCCAATATTTATACGTTCCATTTGGCTGTTCTGATAATTTTTCATACAAAGCAGAGATAAAGCCAACTTGGCAGACTGTATTTTATCAACATTTCATCTGCTAAACCATTTCAGCTAGAAAGCCAACTGTATTGTCAACAGTTCCAAGAAGCACACTTCCAAGTGTATTATGAGAGAAATATAAAGAATACAAAATCCAAATAAGCAAGTAAGACAGTATAGGGGTAGGGCCGCGTGAGGAATACAACACACTCCCCCAACAGTTCAATGTTTAAAGATTTGTTATTTGTAACAAATATTTATTGCTCCCTAAAATGGAAGTTTATTTAACATTAATTACTTTAGAAAGACAACTTCCTTTCCTAAACGCTAAATACATATTTCCCAAGGTCCCAAAATCTCCTCCCCACTACTGCACCAAGTAGGAAATACAGCACAGTCAAGAATTTGACTTATTGTTCTGGTAATTATCAAATGTGATAATTTTCAAATATTGAGTACCAAAATTAAATCAATACTGTGCTCATAACCACCAGAAATAAAAATTCCACAGGAAACTCAGTCCTAAGTGATACTTTCTGTGAAAAACACCAGAATTATACTGGCTGGAATTTCAGTAACAGTTGTACTGACAACATAGAAAGTGAAGTAAGATACTATTCTTCAGACAAAAGAGCAGTAATAACTTTATTTTAAAGTTGGCATACATGATTATATGCATGCATAGAGAAATATTTGGTTATCTTTGCCATGCATATTTATTTATTTATAGCAGATTAAAAAATTCCTCACTTATTAACAAAAATTCACAATTGTATCACATTTTATTACTGAACCCTTCAACTTTCTTCATCAATCAAACCTTGGATTTTTGAACTAGGAGGCATCTCCATTAGTTATAAGAGATTTCTGATGTTTTAGCAGGAAAAAGTACTCTGAATAATAAATAAGATGTACTGCTCTTATTTAAAGATGTATTGATCCTCTCAGCAGAATTACCTTACGACTTTTCCTTTCACCTCTGATCGTTCTCCCTCTAGAACTTGATCGCTCCTGCGGCCAAAATTCTCACTGCTAAGAGAGAGTCCTCAGATCATCACAATCAATTACCATGACAAAAGCTGACAGATCCAACACCACTAGCATCAGTAAACAAAGGTATTGCAGTCCTATTGCTCCTACTTAAGACAAAAGAACTGAGTACTGTGGTATTACAAACAAAATAAGAAAATGATGGAGGCTGAAAAGTAAATTCAATTTCATTTATCCTATGTCTCAATCTCTTCTTGTAGATGTGATTGTAAAGGGCAAACCTGGATGGGAACACAGACGTGAACAGCAGCATCACATACCATTTCCTGAGATGCATACTTTGGGTCTTCAGGATCAACTGACCAGTAGCAGTAATCAAAGCTAAAGGACACAAGCTTTTCTCTTGAGTCCCAAGTGCCATCAAGCCTACTGTCAACCTGCCAACATAAGGAAAAAGACAGAAAGATCAATTAACTTTGAAGCTGATAAAAAAGCAAGCTTTTTAAAGCTAAAAAGAAGTTTATCTAGAATTTGTATTGTGGACAAGGAATAGCAAATAGATCATCCTCTTCACTCAATTTTATTTTATGCTTAGAGCAAAGTGGAGACATCCAAGACAGACATGCCAAGGGATTTTTGCTGAAGGGTTCATTTAAAACAGTTAAGATTCTCTGGCCTGTGTAGAAGAAACAATTCAATGAATCTTCACAACACCTGCATTAGTAGGAAAGCTCTACCATCTTTTCTATACTTCTCTGTAATTTTTCAGTTTCACCAAGAAATGCATAACAGAAATTATCCCCAAAATGAGAAAACAAACCCCATTTTCTCACTGCACAGTTCGAAATGCAAGTTTCTTCTGCTATTTCCCCTTTGCATTACCTTGGTTGCAAGTTAACACTTCTGTCACTAGGACAGCACACTATGAGCAGAACCTTTAAGGGTTAGTAATAACGACAGTGAAGCCTTTCTAGCATAACAGTCAGAAATGGTTACTGAAATATTAAGGTAGCCATAAGCAAGATTATACAGAAAGACTTCTAAGCAATCTGTAATAAAACAGACAAGCTGACACACTGTTGTTCTCATGAAAGGTGAGCAATGAGTGCAACAACTGAAGCCTCCGCCAGCCGGAGACCCAATTCATCACAACCCTGTTGTGGGGACCAAAACCCTCCCAAGGGAAACCACCAGGAACAAGCAGCGGCCCACCCAGAGAACAAGTGTGCCTTTGCAACCTTTATCACAGGTACAAGGAACAGGGGAAAGTTTTTTCAGAAAGTACTAAGTCTCAGAGTCAGCAAATTCAGTCTTTGAAAAGGACACGTACAGAAAATAAATACTTTAAATCCATGAGATGTCTCGTATGACTAGTATTTTTTCCCTGTTCTTCAAAAATAAACACTTGTAGTCAATAAAAAAAAAATTACAATGGAAAAAAGTAAGTAGTTGAAATTCTTTCATTCATTTTTTGCCATGATTTATCTTCAGAGTGCAATATATTCTTTCTCTTGCACCAACATTCCAGAATAACTGGGTTATTTGCAGATGTGAAAGCAAAGAAGGTAAGAAATACAATATTCATCCACCTTTTAGGATCCCCACAGTAATCTCCATAATACCACAGCTAACTGATTTGCCTTTCAAGCAGAAATATGTATGAGAACACAAAATTGATTTGCTCCCATTCTATTAATTTAGTGAAGAACTGTGGCAGCTTTAAGTAGTTCAGGAGTTTAAAGCAGAGGGCTGATTTCCATGCATGCCAGCTCCACAGCTCTTCCAGAGGGTTACACTACATTAGTTTATTCTTACACCCTGAGTGCAAATATGAGAGGAGGAGAGACATAAGGGAAGAAATTATCCAGATGTTGGTAACACAAAAATCCTAAACAATTTACTAACAACTTTGAATGATGGTGTACAGTCAGGTTTCAGCAGCCTTGACAAATACAAACTACAGAAAATGCAACTACCTGTGATATCCCCTGCCTAAAAACCAAACAAACCAAAATCACAACACCAAACAAACCCACAAACCCAAACCAAAACAACCCCTCCCACACTCATTTTTGCTGCTATTATTCTAGAGCTGTGCCATTTTAAATTTCTCCCTCAATTATTCTATTAAAATGACACAATAGCCAAGCAAACACAGAAAAGCATTAAGATCCTTGCATGAGAAAGAGAAGATGACAAAAAGCATACCTTTATATTTTTGACTTTTGCCACTTTGTCCTTGACTTCTACAATCATTCTTCCTCCTTCTGCACTCTCTCTGGAAAAAGAACACATTCAAAAAACCCATTTAAAGCATGAAGACACAGAAAGATGCATGCCAAACTCACAAATCCCAGAAATCTGTGTTTACTTTACCAAACTGCAAATCAGAAAGAGCTATAAAACAGATACTCATAAGATGCTGTGACAGGAAGTAGCAGATCTGCAACCTGATTTTTTTATACATAGTAAGATGAAATGAGGAAGGCGAGGTCAATAGCCTACTTATTTGCCAGCAGAAAATAACCAAACACTCTGGTACCAAGATGCTAAGAACAGAGGAAAGATATTTTCTCCTTTTATTTCTTCCATATTTTGCTTTGTGTAAGAAATTATGTTTGTTTATCAAACTAAAGTGTGAATTGTAAGAAGTTATAATTGTCTTTCAAGTTAAAGTATGCTTAGTTTTGCAAAATTATCCGTGGTATTGCTAAAGGCTAAAAACTCACAAGACGACTCTTGCCTGCAGAACTAGCGATATCGAGCACTTCTTAGAACTAACAAACAATTAAAAAAGATAACCTTATAAGGAAGAAGCCCTGCAGTGACAGTTGAGGAAGACGTCTATCTTCAACCACAGCGACAGTACTGAAAACCACTATCTTCAACCACAGCTGAAGCCACTATCTTCAACCACAGTGACAGTACTGAAAACCACTATCTTCAACCACAGCTGAAGCCACTATCTTCAGCCACAGCGACAGTACTGAAACCACTATCTTCAGCCACAGAGACAGCACTGACTCAGCACTGACTATAAATAAGATGAACTTAAAACACCAGTTGTGGCAGTCGGTGGAGTGGAAACTCCCCCTGTTGCCCAGCGCTGTTTTGCTCATATTCAACTTATTATAATCAATAAATCCTAATTGATTTTGACCTTTAGTGTGGTCTCAATTTATAACACTTTGCACTCTGCTACTGACAAATCTCGTAAGCTGCAACTTCACCAGTAAGTTTTATTTTGATGAAGTCTAATGCCTTTGTAAAGCTGGAAGAAATTGGTTTAGAAATCAAACAAGTCTTATCCTTAGTGCGCTTCTGTCATTTTGTTTAAAACAAAGCTGAAGGCACAGGCATTGTCATTTGAGATTAGCTGTATACATATTCCCTGATAATCAGCTGGATTGGTACCATCAGGACAGTTACAAACTAGGTAAGATAAAATAAGATTTAGAAAATTCAAACCTGGTTGACCACCGTTCAATCATGGCTCCAGATCTGTCTCTTAGCAGATTTCCTTACGCGTGTACAGAAGTATTTGGAACCTTCTTTCACTAACAGTTCTAGCTCCCAGGCAGCACATAGCACAATATGGCCTGCCTCTAGAGCCTCTCTTCTCTGGTTCTTAAGTTTTCACTTCGTGCTTTCTGTACCAAAACAACATTCAAAACAATGCCTTATGACCCTTAAGACTTCCACAGAGCATTTGAGCTTTACAAACACAAAGAAGTTTCAAAGACACTCCTAAGCACAGGCTGTGCAGATAGAACATGCTTTTCTTCACTTTACTCATTTTGAGCACCTGCCATGTGACACTGAACTCAGTACTTTCTGTAATATATACTTATATGTGGCTCTTTACATAGAAAACATAAGCACAGCTTCCAAGAAGATTTAGTTAAGCTGTAGGTGCTCAGCAGTTCAACTCATCAGCCACCAGAGCCTTGAGTTAGACCCCAGGAGAAAGAGGAACACTCATAGGAGATAGAATTTGCATTGCGGACATATGAATACCAAATATTGCATTATGTAGAGCTGAATCCATAACAGAGGCCCTACATGGCTCTCTAAAGAACAAATGAAGGCCAAACAAACTGATGATAGAAGCTGTGAGTATCTGAGGTGGAAATTTGCAACTGATGCATTTAATCTGTACAGGTGCAATTTCTTAGATGTTTTGAAAATAAAGTGTCTTCCAAGACAAGTAATTTTGGAGACTTGCATATCCACCTACAAACCTCTGCCAGGTGAGCTGATGGACAAAGCTGTAAGTTATCCTCTACAGCAGACTAGATCTGAGAGGAAATGGGACATTTTGACAGAGAATTTGATAAGAATTTAAGAAGAGCAGAAGACAGACAAAACTAGAGGGATCCTTTAGGAAGGATCTTGCTTCAGTTACACATATTTTCTCTATTGCCCCAGTGTGATCTGCACACACATCATCCCTTACAGGTATCTGCTGTCTGTTCTCTCCAACATCTTGTCCACAGGCTCGCATTCCATTTTAGTGTCTCCAACTGCTCTGTAGGTCTCTACTCCCTTATATTGCACTGTAGCTGATTTTAGGCTGATCCCTCTGCTCCAGAGGTACATGAACCTACTCTCCTTCTCAGCTCTACCAGTATCTACCCGAAGTTTACTTGTACACTCCACAACTGAAGTAGAGTTTCTTCCTGTACTTGAGCTGGGGTCAGAAAACAGAATTGTGATTGAACGGGACAAAAGATGTTGCTGTCACTTTCTATGCCCAGTGTTCAATTGTGACTTGGACAACACTGAGCTCAATTTATCAAGTCACTGCTCAACTAATGAGGTGGGGATTTTTTACTTATGGGGATGATGCAAGCATAATTTGGTCAATACGAAAGAATACAATATCAGGTGCTCTTAGAGAAAGAAAAATCCCCTAGAAGTTTTATCTCCTATGTTCTTCACTAGGCATGTTAAAGAGTTCTTGTTGTTTAGAACTTAAAGTCAGAACTTTAATTGTTTAGAAAATGTGCAAATTTACATGGGGAATACAAAAAGCATACACCAGATTTCTGATTTTAAGTCAATCAGAAATTCAAATAAAAAGTCAGCCTAAGTTGCTTTTAAGTATTTTTAAACCTTTTTTCCCTTAACCTCATCTTCTCTAGCAGCTGAACTGTTCTAAATGAAGCTTTAAAATAATTAAATATCTAGCCTGAGGCAGGCATTCATGAATGGAAGATTTCTTCCCAAATGGCTGAAACCTGGCAAAGCTTTCAATAGTTTTAAGTAGTAGGATATTCTAATTGCAGACATAAGGCAGCCTCAACAATAAGCAATGCTCCCAACCCCCTTTATAATAATTACATGAAACTCACTGCCTTCAGTTTACATGTATTATAGACAAACCTAAGAACAAATAACTTTATGCCATGGGTTCTCATCCCCTGTTGTTCTCCCAGATCATAGTCATTACTAAAGATTCAAGATAAAAAAGAAATCCAAAAATAAAATCTTTTAAGTTCAAAAATTTTTATGTATACATATATTTATATACTTACACTAAAATAAACAGTAAAACAGTAAAATACAAACAACACAAAATAAAACTACCACATGACCTTTTACCACAAAGCAACTTGATTCCTCACTATGCATGCAAAAATATTTATGCAGCAGCCAAGTAGCTTTGTTCTAGTCTCACGTGGCAAGAAAACCACCAGCAAACAGGAATTGAACTAAAGTCTCCCTTCTGGGTTCAGATTCACAGCATCCTTTACCTATCTTAACTGCAGGCTGCTGATACAAGGGACGATTGCTCTTCTCTGCTCTAACATCCCACATGTGTTCTCACTTAATTTCTTCCATCTGTTCTAGCAATAACTCACCCACACAATTACTCAGATCAGCTGTGATCAGAAAACAAATACATCAAAATAAATAATCAAAGTGCCATAGGGAATGCAAACCCCTCCAGAGCACCGAGCACAGTGGTTAAACAGTTGCTAAGTCAAAGCAAGAGAAAGGGGAGGAACATAGGGTGGTGGGAATGGAGACCCCTTCCCTTTTGCAGCAGCTCACAGATATCATTAAGCATAAACAAAACTGGACCTGAAGCCCTTCCCAGCTGTATAAATAGTATGTCCAGCCTCCCTGTAAATGTTTTTATTTCATGCCTCTTTTAGGTACAAACCAGAGACTTTTTGGAAAGAAAGTAGTTTAATATATAAAGCCCAGGAGGCAAAGCAAAGTCACAGCTGTTCTGCATGTTCTGACCTTAACTCCAGATTGCAAGCACTACAAAAGCTGTCTCAGCAAAAACTGTGTTTGGCAGTACAGTCTCACATGCATGAGCATGACAGTCTGCATTTGACTGAGAAAACAATGCATCATGCTTAGGAATGGGTGCTCTACTTCTCAGGTATGAAAGCTGTATTCCTTGTACCAATAAAATCAATTCTAAGGTACGCTAAACACATTTGACTTCTGCTCCTCAAAAGTCAGTTAAAGTGATTTTAACCTTGAGTTTCCCCATCCTCCTTTCTTCCCCACTTCTTGAAAATTCACGCTATGTTTGGGAAATGCCTTTTCTTCTGAACTGCTTTATATAGACAACACATTTTCATGCACATACAGAGTTGTAGAAAGACTATTCAGTGCTACATGTCCCAGGAAAGACCTGGATCTTCTCAGACACAAAAGGCTTTAGAGAAATGCAGACCCAGCAACAGAACAGTGGCAGACGTACAAAATGCACCAGCAGGGCTGTAATAAGGAACTGAGAGACCTGACAGAATCAAAGCTGCTGTGGCAGTCCAAAAAGCATGGGCAGCCCAAAGGAAAATCTACTCATAACATCTGCTGTTCCTTTGACAAAACATTTCTGAAGCCAACACTTAAAGTTAATGCAACTCCAGAGATGGACATACTGCAAGACCTGGAAGAAAAAAGAAAGGAAAAGAAAGGAAAAGAAAGGAAAAGAAAGGAAAAGAAAGGAAAAGAAAGGAAAAGAAAGGAAAAGAAAGGAAAAGAAAGGAAAAGAAAGGAAAAGAAAGGAAAAGAAAGGAAAAAAGAGAGAAAAAAACCAGAATCATGGGAGGATCAGGTCCCTGAGAGGGAGATTTCCACAGCCTACTAGATCTCACCAAGATGAGTTCAGACACCATGTACAGAGTGCAAGTAGGTTTACAGAGCTGAAGGAAGCAGTAGGTGGTAAGAAAGAGGGCAGTTGTTTATTTTAGACTTTATAAAATTTACTCCACATGTCCTCCACCCTCTTAAATAACAGTCAGGCACTTCAAGAACAGAGAAGCTGACCTTTAAAAAATAGCCTGTTTATTTTAAAAACATGCATGTAATAAAGCAAAAATACTGGAGTCATTAGCAATAGTCACATTACACAACACAACAGCTTCTACAAATACAGACCACCAAATGCTCACCAAAGTAATCAACCATACTACAGCCAATATACAGGTCCAACAAAAAATCCCAAGAAACTAACCCTCTAGCTCAGGAACCAAGAGCAGGAGGTGAGAGACGAAGAGACAGGTATAGAACATGTACTCATCTGTCACAGCGAGACAAAGCTCAACTCAATTGCTTCACTCAGTACAAGTGGATGCATGTTCAAATACAGACATTTTCTTATCCTTGGTCAGCGAGTTAACAATGCTTTGTCTGTGATGCAGTTTTTCACTAATAACAACATCACTGTGCTTGAGCACCCACCCAATTTGCCAGACCTGGTTCCCTCTTCCCAAAGATCAAGTCAATGCTCAAATGAACCCATTTTTTGTTGGCAGAAGATGTGAAAGCAAAAATTACAGAAATCCTCAACAAAAAATTATCCACAGAACTGCTTTGAACATTGCCAGCATCGTATGTAGTTGTATGTCAACTCAGATGGGAACTATCTTGAATGTGACCATAGCCGATTTTCATAATTCCCATCACTCAAGTTAACTCCAAACTCATTTCAACCTGCACTGAGACAGAGGGGCTTGAAAGCAGTATGGCAACAGTATTGATCCCTCCCCTCAAAGGGAGATCTTGCCAATCTGGGCAATGGTCAGTTCTGGCTTTTTGGAACAATTAATTTTAATCTTTTTCTAGACTCTTCTAGGAAAAAAAGAAAAAGCAGCTTTTTTTGACCAACTGTGATGGACATTTTCACTCTGCTTAACCAAAAACACACCTGTAGCAAGCTCAACAGGATGCATGCCAGAAGTCATTGCTACTGGCTCCGGGGCTCTGTCACTTCCCAGGATGTGACCCATTGGCATGATAGACTATATGTAAGGCCAAACTACCTCCACCTGTTTCTGGAACACTATGTGCCATCATATGACAGACCCATACAGTCATCACACCTACAGCTGCAGTATATTCCAAGGCAAATCTAACCAAAGCTTTCTCTTGGTCGTAAAGTCTAAAGGTTTTATGGAGAAAAGTTTAGGGTCTACTCAGATTTCTCTCTTCCTTCCCATTAATGGTATACAATGAAGTGTCTTTGCCTCCACCTTGCTGGCCTTGGAAGAGGTGCCTTTGAGAAGCTGCCATCTTTGCATCTCCTTAGTGACTGAGGATGGCCATAGAAACAAAGAAACAAATAACACAGGGTGTTTTCTAAATTACGGTAGTCTTCAGAGAACACTGCCCCAGACAAACTGAGTTGAGGACACACCTATTGAGAGATCAAGGGTGCAATGGGAAGAGCACCAAGACTCCATGCTGGTCCATCAGAAACATTGGAAAAAAATGTCAAAGCCTTCAGCCATTAGAGCTTCTGCACTCTACTGACAAGTTAAGGGACCTACAAACACAACTTTACCAAACATAGCGTCCCTTAAGGATGCCAGCATAATATGTATCCTTATCACGACTGCTAAAACCTGTTAAAGTCAAGAGTTTTTAACAGTATAAACATCATTACTTCGGCTAATGCAGGGGTTTTTTGGTTTGTGGTTTTTTTTTTAAAGCATCAATAATAAAAAAAATTACCTAAAGTTTGTTTTCAATGTTTTTCACTATTTAGTCCTAGCCAATACTATTCTGGATTTTTCTCTAAGTCATAATTGTTTTATCAAGTCTTGTGAGAGAAATGCACACCCAGTCAGCAACCCAGTCCTAGCAAATTCAGAACAGATATTTCTAAATAACTTAAAAATCTATATTGAGGCCAAGTACAAGAGAGTTCACCAAGACAGCACGCTGCCAGACTAGGCATGTTGCTCAAGTTATCTTTCAAGGCTACTCCTAGCTGCATAGAGCTTTCATTGGCTCTGATAATGGCTAACATAATCCAATAGCCCAAAATCACCATTCCTAGTAATTACCATCATCTTCATGCAGTTTCCTCCTACTTTTCACAAGTAATATATAGCAACAAAAATAGGAATAATTGGTGCAGAGATAAAAATGAGGCATTGTGAGTGCTCTTTTTAGATACAGGCCTGCTCGAACAGTTAGTCTTCTTAATCTTACCGCACTTTTTATGTATATATTCATGAGCCAGGAGATAAAGCACAGGCTGGACTCCCCAGTCACAGAAAGCTCTGTAATCCTGCCCATGCTAACGGCACAGTGTAAGGAAAGTGTACCATCTCTTAAGTCATGTATTGCTAGAACAAGAGAAACAGGCATCTACCTTGAACAATCCAAGTCAGAATTACTCCTGATGATCCATCACTGCTTTGAACAGGTGGGAATAATGATGCTTTCTCTTTCATACAGAGGTATTGAGAGGAGGAGAGTAGAGGGAAGTCTTTTCATCTGTCATGCAACCAACATTTAAGGAAGCATGAAATAAGGAGGATTTAAAACAAAGCTACATTCCAGTCAGCCCAGTTTCATTCACCCTTGATTTCTTGACAGTTTACTAAGTAGTAAAAAAGTATAACTAATGCACTTTTGCATCAAAGAAATTCTGTGTAAGTGCCATGATTTCCATGTAAACCCAAATTTGGATACAGTGGTCAGTTTTTATTCCAGCAGCACAGAACTTCAGTTTGTGATCAAAGCTAAATAAATGACTGTGATGCTGAATGCTGCTACATACTGTCATTTTTTCTTGCGTAGGTACCTCTTTCACTGTATCAAACACAGCTACTACAGTAAACATTTCAATTCTAAAAACAGAGGTGTAAAACTCCGTTATTTTGCTTAAAGTCAATACTACAGACAACAAAATGGCAGGAATATTTTCAAAGTGCACTACTTTTTAAAGTTCACATAAAACACTGGAATAAAAGTAAACTGGGGAAATCCTACCCAAAACTCACATAAATGTTCTGTGCACTGTGGTGGTGTCTCACCATGCACTGCACAAAGGTTCTACAAGAATAGCATCCAGCCTCTGCACCGTTCCCCAGGGAAGCTGTGCAGCTATCTCTGTGCATGCAATCACGTCATCTTACATCACTACAACTTCTCTTAGACAGAGTATGTGGTCTTAAGAGAATGAAACTACCTAGCACAGCCATGGCTCTGGCCAAGTTATTTAATGACACTGTGCTCCATTTTTCTTTGCAGCATACAAAAAAATCTGACCCTTGCTCCAAAACATTCTGACTCTCATAAAGTATTCTTAGGAATACTGAGAGGAAGATGCAAAATTAGTTCGAAGGCTTCCAAAAGCTAGTTTTGCTGTTGTTGTTTCAGGACATTATTATATCTGCTTTTGCACAGGCAACAAGAGGACTGAAAGAAGAGAATATGGTCAGCCTCTTACTCTGGGAAGTAAACCACTAGTAGCTAGCACCTTGAGCTCCTGGCTTGAATGAGTACAACCCAGTATTGTCACATAAAATCAGCAGAAGCATCATAATCTGTGAAATGGGTGGTGGTGGATGCTCAGGACATGCAAAGTCCTCCACTTTTAAAGGAAGTTTGCACTTGACCAGTGTTAGAAAACTTGCTTTGTGCAACTGCAATAAGAATACATATGGGAAATATTGCTGATGCAACCCTTATGAAAACATAGATATGACTTATGAAAACCACCTGCTAGTGCCAACTTTAAATAATACACCAGGGCAAGCGAAATAATTAATCTGAGAGATAAAGAGAATGAAAGATGCCAAGATAACTTTAACAATAGGCTAGGATGCAAAACAAGACACACAAATGCTAAAATAGATCTGTTTGGAGAAGGACCTCCTCTCTACAAACACAAAACTAGATTCTCAACTTCTCTTTTAAAAGTCAAGCTCTTCTATAGAAAAAAAAGGCTAGTAATCATAAGAAATGCATAACCAACGCAGTTTGTACAGATTTTGAGACAGCAGCTCTTGGAGGACTAACACAGCGCTTTCCCATCATAAAGTACAAACCTCAAAACCCATTGCTTTTGCGACAGTTCAACTACCACCACCTGAAGAAAGGAATACATGTATAACAGAAGGACACGGAAAAACAACACTCACTCAGCAATCACAGTAGGTGAAAGTAGATAAAAGCCTCCCATACGTCTAGGTGAGAGCACCAAAGTAGCAAGAAATGTATATATATATAAAAATATACCATCGAGAAGGCTAAGGAAACAAGGTCAGGGTTTAAGACAGACACTTCACTATAGTGTATTAAACGGCCTGTCTTAGTCTAAACTTTGGAACAGCATAACAAGTACCATAACAAGTGTCATGATCAAGCTAAAAAATGTCTTCTACTCTTGCTTGTTACCAGTTTTTTTTCCTATATATTTATAACTTTTATTTTCACAGACACATTCTGGTCCCTTTGAGATCATATATGCATAGAATGGATTGAGTTGGAAGGGACCTTGAAGCTAATCTCATTTCACCACCACTCCCCACTCCCTGCCATGGGCAGGGACAATTTTGTCACTTTATTTAAAGAAAGCAGTATGTTGTCTTGTATTTGAAAATTGCATCCATGTGGAACCTATGTTGATTGCCTGTTATGCAAGATTATACTACATCAATTTCCCAGAGATTTCTGACTGCAACGCATTTCTTATGCTAACATAAAATATATATAGAATTCTAAGGACATTGTAAAAGAGTTAATAAAGATTATGGCAATATTCCATTAACAGAGAGCTAATTTGTCCAGCACATACTTGGGTCACAGAGCAAAGTTTAACTCAGCTTAAGAAAAGTACCAAAAGGAAGGAAAAAATCCTCCTATCTAGCTTCAGAAATATAAAAGAAAACAAATGTTCTCTCCTTGCATATATCACTTTTTTTTAAAGTAAGACAAGTACAAACACTTTAAAAACACTATCCCAGAAGCACAGAAAAGCTACCTTAGGCAGAATTTGAAGTTGTAAACAAAAATGAATTGTATGAATTTCCAAAATGATGTTGAAAGTAATTTTATTTTTCCATATAACTTTCCTTTTGAATGAAAATTAATTTTATATGTTTACATCATAATGTATTGATGATCTGAGCTTCTGTCTCACCTTCTTTGCAGCTATGCTCAACACATTGCTCAGGTTAGCCTGGCACACCGAAAGCGTTTCTGGAAATTCTGAGAAACTTTCCCTGCTATAAGAGACAATTATCTCCCGGCCTTGGGCTTGTACAAAGCTGTCATTTTGTTCTCAGGACCTCAAACTAAACTCCTCCACCTCTTTTCTACCTGCAAGCCTCATCACCTGCTTCATCCCAGGAAAGCGATTAGAGGACTCTGCCAGTCCTCTACAGCACCAGTAATAAAGAAAACTTCCACTACCACTTGGGACTACCTCAACATTTCTTTGATGCTCTCAATTGCCAATGTGTGAAGGACCTGCTCAGGAACTCCTAAGGGGATTGGGAAATAAACAGCTGGTCAGGAGGCTTCAAGTTACATCTTGGAAACAATGCAAAGCTGAGAAAGGCATAGGGCAGCTTTCAGGTTAATCTGTTCAGCAGTTCTTTCAGGTGACATATCTATGAGGTTCATGGAGGATGGGAGAGTCCATTTGCAAGTTATTAAGACACTGGGAAAGACCTTTTCAAATAAGAGCTCCTTGACAGTCTGTTTTTCCAAGATACGGGGCAGCTGAAAAGAGATGATATTTTCAACAGCAGGAGGTTTTCTGTTTTGCTGGATCCTGCACAAGTAGCTCCCAAAATTCAAGGCCCAGCAAAGTACTTCAAACTCCCAGAAAGTGTCATGAAGCAACTTACCTGCCCTAGCATCATGTTTTAACTTAGACCACTGTAATTTTACAATTCAATTATACAGACTTGCTGTGAAAGATTCTACCCAAGCCTCAATGCACAATCCATGAAGGAATGCAATGTGTTCTAGTCACTGGTGCATGCTTAAAAGAGAATCCTGTAGTAATGCATGAGGCTTTTCACTGTGGTATACAGTACTGTTTTTTAAAACCCTTCTTCCCATCTTTAAGACAACTCACACAGCAGTTCTCAAACTACACTGAGACAAGGCAATATAAGTGTGCACAAGTGAACTGAGACCAGCTGGATGCAAAAGCAGAAGATGCAGAGGAAGTGGACCTTTGAGAAGAAGGCACAAGGCACCTGTGCGTCATCCCGGTCCCAACTACACTGATGTGGACACACTGACTGCTCCCCTCCCAGAGGGCCTCCCATGCACAAACACAGCCCTCCCTTCCTCCTCTCACTGAACACAGGGCTGACGTCATACGCAAAAACAATTAGCAGTCACAAGCAGGTAGGAACTGGAGTTGTGATGGGATTACCACAGGGAGGCACATTAGGGAAATTAGCAGCACATAAAAATTAGCATTGGTTTCTGCTGGGCTACATAGTCAAAGGGCATGTCTAACATTTCAAGCATTACTGTTGCACACAGATACCCTCTACCCAGGCACAAGGAGAGCCCCAAACAAAGCACTGAAATACCTGAAGGGCAATGTACCCTCTTTCTCAGCCAGTCACACCACTTCCAGGTCAAGAGGGTCAGATTTGATATCACACTATCACACTGGAGCTCCTGGTGTGAGTATACTCCACAGCAGAAATCAAGAAAGAAGAAACAACATTCCTAGTTCACATAGTTATGTGCAAGTGTTCAAACTGGTTCCATCAACAGCTTCTGACTGACAGCCAAAATTAACACACATTTCTTACAAAAGTTTAATACATAATAGACCAAGCACAAAGATGTCCTGGAATAAACCATAAAGGGATTTCATCAGTTCCCAGCTCCTACGTATACCTGATTATTACCTGTTGCTATAGGTGAAAATCACCCATATTTCATTCTGAGGGGGAAATGTATTTATATCCATGTAAACACAAAGTAATAAATCTTTTTTAGCATGCAAAGTAGTAAATGTATAATAATGACTTTTTTAAAGCAGTGTCACTCCAGGGACACTGTTTGAGGGCATTTATTCCCAGGAGGACAATTTGGTGAAAACAGAAATTTAATTTGCAACAAAATGACTGATGACATCATGAAGAACATTGGCTACAAGCTATTTAAAGTTTAGGCAAAGGAAGAACTCCTGCATTCTATATAACTGTATTCACTTTATAACTGTTGTGGATTATTTGTGCATAAGAGCTCTGTCAAAGAATGCATTGTGATAGGCAGTCTACAGGCACAGAACAAAAGGACCACTCTTCGCCTGATGCTAAATAACAACTTGCAGATGTGATTAATATGGTTTATTAAAAAAAGGGAACTTTAAACAGAAACAGTAAGACAGATGTGGTACAAAGTTCCTCACCAAGGAGCACCAAGGTGAGAGGGAAGATTACACATCTGCCAATTCAGTCTTTGGCATCTCTTCCCCCACTGCTAAGAAACACCCATTTTAACTTGTATCTGCAGGAGACCCTAAGTCCACTACACAATGTGAATAGGCAGCCAAATGCTATTGTGGATAAGAAACAAATATGTTATTGACAGCAAAATGAAATACACAGCCAAGCCAAGACTCAAATACTTTGAATCTCCACTAAACTCTGTCAACACTGAACCAAAAAGGTCCTATGGTAAGGATAACGTAATATCATTATCAAATTCTCACTTAACATTAATACTTAGCAACTGTATACTGTTGTTTTATTTCTGGAGAGCATAAGTTCAATTTATTTAACCAATAAACACTAAGAATGACTAATGATACAGAAAAAAATAAAAATAAAATAATATCTCCAATACTAGAGCAACAAAAGGCTAAACTTAGCTTATTTCTTTGCTGCAATTCTTCTTACAATATGGCAATATCAAACTCTGTTCCATTCACAGCTGTGCAATAAATCAGAACATTACCCAACCTGTTTTTTAATGAAATCATGGGCAAAATATTTTCTAAATCAATTAGTTTTGAGCAAAAGGTAAAATATATTGAAAAATATATTTAAATTGTAAATTACATTCTACTTTTCCATTTTCATATTTAAGACTAGCAAGCTTGGTGTTTCAATTTTATTCTACAGTCTTATCTATCTAGTATCTTATCTTAGTCTTACCTATCCAGTATCTTAGTCTTCTTATCTATCTAGTATCTTAGTCTTATCTATCTTAGTATCTATCTAGTCTTATCTTAGTATCTTATCTAGAAAAAAATAGACAAATAAGAATTTAAAAGTGCAAAATATGCTACTGTATTGTCGGTTAAATGACTGGGCTAGTTTTTGGAGTGGGCAACCCTTCAAGAATAATTTTCTCTACTACGTGAAAGATTTATGTATCACAGAAGTCAATGCAGTCAGAAGGGACTCATGCTAAGAAGAAAGGCAGCATCAAATCCAAGACTGGCTGCCCGAGCTCCCCAAACCTTTCACACCATGTCTGCCTGGACCCCTGCAGCATTTCCCAAGCAGGAGCAGTGCATTCGCAGCCACTGGAATTCATAGAATCACATAATCACCAGGTTGGAAAAGACCTCTTAGATCATTGAGTCCAACCATTCCTATCTGCCACTAAACCACGTCCCTGAGCTCCTCATCTACCTGTCTTTTAAACACCTCCAGGGACGGGGGCTCAGCCACCTCCCTGGGCAGCCTGTGCTAGTACCCGATGACCCTTTCTGTGAAATNTAAGTCTGCAAGGTTTTAATTACGTGTTATACCCGAACAACACGCAGCGCCGAGCTACGGCACCTTCTTGTTTGTGAGAGCTCCCTCCAAGCCGTCCCATTTAGCTTTTGGGGGGATTTCCAGTGGAGCCCAGTAAGCCGGGGAGGGAGCGGAGCCGGGACGAGCCGAGGATTCCCTTAAGCCGGGTGACAACTCGGGGAGCGCAGGAAGAGGGAAGGCAGCCTAACAGGTCCAGCGAGTGACAGCTCCAAGTGGACTTTCCGAGCTCCTTAGCGGGCCGGGGAGACAGCCGCCCCTCCCTCCCTCCCAACCCCCGCCACACCTTTTGCTCAGAGGTCGGACTCGCAGGGCCACCTTGACGCTTGCCATGGCTCCACTCGCCTCGAGTCCCGGCCCCGTGTCCCGCCCCGCCCCGGGGAGGGAGGGGAAGGGAGAGGAGGAGACAGCCTCCCCGTTTAATTAGCGCAAGAGGGGTTTAAGGAATTAGCCTTTCCTTAACAGCGCTAAAGGAAGGCTCTCGAGGGTTTTAAAGTCTTTTTAAAAACCTAAAATCTTTATGTGGCTTGTGCTAATTGTGAAAAATAAAATTCTGAAAATTCAAACTATAATTTCATAGAATCACCAGGTTGGAAGAGATCCATTGGATCATAGAGTCCAACCATTCCTATCAATCACTAAACCATGCCTCTCAGCACCTCATCCACCCATCCTTTAAACACCTCCAGGGATGGTAACTCAACCACCTCCCTGGGCAGCATCTGCCAGTACCCAGTGACCCCTTCTGTGAAAAATTTTTTCCTGATGTCAAACCTGAACCTCACCTGGCAGAGCTTGAGGCCATTCCCTCTTGTCCTGTTCCCTGTCACTTGGGAGAAGAGCAGCACCTTCCTCTCTACAACCTCCTTTCAGGTAGTTGTAGAGAGTAATTAAGGTCTCCCCTCAGCCTCCTCTTCTCCAGGCT
Organism: Piaya cayana; assembly: GCA_013389865.1. Taxonomy (NCBI): domain Eukaryota; kingdom Metazoa; phylum Chordata; class Aves; order Cuculiformes; family Coccyzidae; genus Piaya; species Piaya cayana. The sequence continues at coordinate 5,095 of WAAB01021510.1, read as the reverse complement.
AAACAACCCCAGCTCTCCCAGATGCTCCTCATAAGGCCTGTTCTCCAGCCCCTTCACCAGCTTTGTTGCTCTTCTCTGACATTTAGATGTTGCATTGGTAAAGACATTTAGAGTAATAAAAAAATCACTAGAAGTTTTTAAAAATACTTTAATATATTGTACCTGTTGGCTACCAACCTCCTTGTGATGTTGTGAGCACAAAGCAACCTTGGCTCCATGCATAAAAATGATGCCTGGCTCAATAGACCATTTGGTTTTTTGCCAATGTCATTACTCATTCTTAACTGTACTTCTTCTGGGTTTGCAATTCAAAATATAAGAAACTGAGCTATGTCTGAATATGATACAGGAGTGTTTTACAGGCCATTTAAACAACATCTGTTTAAACTGTCTCTTAACTAAACTATTTATTCATACTTAAAGTATAGTTCTCTTTGCAAGACAATTTGCCTTAAGTTCCAGAAACCTTAAATGCAAATGAAAAGGATACCACAACACAGAAACCTTCCAGAGCAAAGCATGGGATTGATCATTTGGACCCAACACTTTTCCCAATTCATGACCCACCCCAGCGATGCCAAAATGAACACCTACAAGCTACGAATCACTGTTTACTTCAATAGATGTATCCCTTTAATCATATTAAATAATGAATTGGTATGCCAATGGCAAATGGTATTAGCTAAACTCTACCAGCTCCACAGTCAATGCTCCAATAATGGATACAGTAAAAGAAGAAAATACTTCTGACTTGTTGGGATATGGCAAAACCACATGTTTGTTTTCATTTCAAGGAATTCTCATTAACAAACTAACTAGAAATGTTTTTATCCTATTTCTGGAAGCATTAGATTACAACAGCTCTAATTTGCCTGACCTAAATCATCCCTGTAAGACATGCCTCTAAGAGGTTAAGCCTGGCATAGATGCACAGGACAATGATTCCAGAAGTCTGGATTCTGTTTCTTCCCATTTCACAGACCGTGAAAAGCATTTTCAGTAAACATTCCAGCTCCTCCTCTGCAACTGGGTGGAAGATCTTCATTTCCACAACTAAAACAACAGTGCAGTGGGATTTCAGACTCAAATCCTGCCATGACATATAGCAAGAATTCACATAAAGATCCTGTTCAGGTTTGTAGGACTCAAATTGCCAGTTATACATTCTTGAATCCTATCTGACATTCTGCTTGACTTAATCCAAACAGTTTCTCTCCTCTTAACTTTCCTCAGCAGCAGCAGAGTGGAGTATCAGCTACACTCTCTATAGTATACTAGAGAATTGTTAAGCTACACTCCTTGACATTCAGTAGGACAATGTTGTCTGTAAAGATTAAAATGGGATTCTCACAAAGTTTCAGACATCGAGTAGATCAGTCACAAGGAAGTCAGAGCAGAGCACGCATGCTCAACAAAGCACGGAAGATTTCTTCCTTAATTCTACTTGAAGTTTTTATGCAAGTCAGATAAACTAGTGTCATTTGTGTGGTACCGAGCCACCTAGTGGTTACTTTCTAACAATAAAGGGCCCATTTTCAGAAACGGAAATCAACAGGTTGCATATAGGAAGAATTCAGGTAATATAAACAATAGAGTGGTAGAAAGGACTACACCTGCACTATTTCCAGTTTGCTCTGTGTAATAAATACAAAACTGAACAGCTGTTAAAAGACAATCAGCTGTCCTGGCTTATAGGCATCCTGCCAGTGACATTTTACCAAGTCTTTTCATGACATAAAAGTCTCTAGGGTTGCAAACTGGAAAGATCAATGCTTTTGCTAAATTGTCAGTCATACTCATGGAACACTAGTTTTATTTGAAGGGAGGCACTGAAGACAGGGCAAGCAACAGAAAAGTAAAGACTGAAGAGTATTATTATTATAGAAATGTGGTTTGCAATCAGTAGACTTGGCATCTATCACTGTCATGCCCCGGATCCGTGAACTACACGCTCATGTTTGGGCCTTCTTTTGACCTGCACTGTCAAAAGAAGGTTGGTTGTTTATCTGTGTGGTGATCTGGAGGTTGTCAAGGGCAAAAATCAAAAGCAAAATTTATTCTGGCTTTGACCAAAATAAATAGACCAAAATACTTGGGTGCACAGCCAAAATATGGGGGTGTAACATCCTGGAGTTGCAAAAAACAGATTTCAATCTGTTCAATGTGATCCCTGAACAGAACCAAGGCCACTCGGATTTGATGTGACACATATCAATACCAGGCAAGAAAACACTATAAGGTAAATGATATACAGAGAGAGAAAGGAAAAAGTTACCATGTCAATGGGCACCCAGTCGTTCCTCGGGACCACGTGGTTGCTGCTGGTCTGATTGGAGCAGTGAGTGCGTGTGGGAGGGAGGGAGTGTGGGAGGGAGGCAGCGCTTACTCCTGCACCTCCCCTCCCCAAAACAGTAAAGTCAGTTTTTACAATCACCAAGTCCATCCCTTGCTTACCCACAGAACCACACTGTAGCCATAATAAACTAGAACTAGTTCTAATTTCTTGGCTGGAACTCCTATGGAAGCCTAAGATGGGACCCAAAATTGTGCATTTTCTTCTAATTATAGAATTGTATAAGAAAATAAAAACCAAGAAAGTGAGTTCTTGAAATCTAGTGCTTTTATTGAAGTTCTATAGTGACAGACAAAATACAGTATATTATCAAGATGCTTATAAAAACTAAGAGACACTGTAGCAAGTGTGTAAGAAATATCAAAACAAATTTGCATTGATGATACAGGCTCCAAGGGAATCCTGTTCAACTACTTCAAAATAGAATTCCTTAATGGTCTTCTCAGTAGCCTGTCTTCCCGTGAGCTACTGCTCACTGTCCTTGGTGGGTTTTTTTGTTCTTGTAATACTTGGAGAACTATCACATAAGAACAGAAATATACTGATAAAGTCCCTGTTGAATTAAGGCACAACTATGTTCTAGTTTTCACCTGAGACCATAAAAGGTAGTTCTTTGAATAGCCACTTTATTTGAGGAAAATTATTTGTTAGGTCAAAGACAAGCTGAATTCCAGTTCAGCAGTATTGCAGATGTCATCAGAATACACTTCTTTTTGCACTTCTCTCCAATTCAATATTTGCTCTGCCAGCTCCTCCAACTCCATCACAAACAACTCCGTTCTTGTCAAAGCAGTGTCCTGAAGCAGAAAAGATTTCATCCTATACATTCTATCAATCTAGCAGGACATAAAAATAACCTAAACAACCAAACAGCATTGAATTCTTAATATGGAAGGAAACAGAAGGTGCAGTTCTTCTGCTACTCACCATTTTCTTCATGATATTTGGTACCTGAGGGATGCTTCTTATGGCCTGCAAATAGCTTTCAAGCTTCTCAATGAAATTTGCAGCGTCAGTCAACAGCTCTACTATATACCTGTAATCAAGAATGAGCCCCCTACTAAGAAGTTGTGGAAAACAATGAGGATTTAGAATCACAGGATAGTTTGGATTGGAAGGGACCTTAAACATCATCTAGTTCCATCTCCCCTGTAATGGGCAGGGACACTTTCCACTACATCAGTTTGCTCAAAGCCTCATCCAACCTGGTCTTGAACATCTCCATTGATAGGGCATCCACAGCTTCTCTGGACAACTTGTTCCAGTGCCTCAACACCCTCACAGCAAAAAAATTTCTTCCTAAATCTAAATCTTGCCTCTTTCAGCTTAAAACTGCTACCCCTAGTCTTATCACTACAGTCTCTGATAAAGAGCCCCTCCCCAGCTTTCCTGTAGGCCTCCTTTAAGTACTATAAGGCTGCTATAAGGTCTCTGTGGAGCCTTCTAGATATGTGAGGTGCTTCACCTCTCCAATCATCTTCGTGACCTTCCTCTGCAGGACCTTGCACTTGATCTTGCTGAACTTCATGAGGTTAGCACATGCCCACCTCTCAAGTCTGTCAAGGTCCCTCTGGATGGTATCCCTTCCATCCTGAGTGCCAACCACACCACACAGTTTGGTATCATGGGAAACTTGCTGAGCGTGCACTCAATCCCATACTTTCAAGCCCTTCTTTCTTTCCCCTGTGGGTTTTCCTACTCCTTTTCTACAGTTTTATGCAACCATCTAATTAAGTTCTCTGCCATTACACTTCTTTTATGTCTCTCATAGAGGTGAATATGCATTTTTTTCAGTAACTGGCAGAGATATTTAAACCATGAAGAAGAAGGATGACATTTTTATAACATGTACTATGCATGTCTGTGCATCATTCACACACTTATTCAGAGCAAGTCACAGCGGAAGGAAAATATCAAATGCCAAAGCAGCAATTCCTGCCTATGGAAAAGCATAATAAATCAAGCATTTAACATATGTTTAAAACAATACTTCATAAATAATTATGTAATCTTGAGAAGACAAGACCAAAAACCTAAGCAAATATTCATAAAAATATGTATCACTACCTTTCTATGAATTTAGCAATGAGTACACTACTACTAGCTTTTAGCTGAGATTCTGCTACCATTGCTTATTCCTAATCTTCTCAATGGAAATGTGAATGAAAGCATGTGATTTTTATCACTTATTAGTTCAAATTAATTTGGACTCATGCAAGCAAAAACCAGTTATTTTCTATATGCCAACCTGTGGAAAGTAGCCTCAATAGGCAGGCTGTCTTCACATCTGGGCTTTATCAACCTCTTCCTAAGAGCCCTCTTCTCTTTCAGTACAGCTTCCAACTGTCTGTTCATATCTTGCAAGATCTCACATTTATTGCCTATAAAATAAAATGGCAAAGTTGACACAATTATCCTGCTAAAACAAGAGCAAAATATACTCTGAAAAAAGACAGAAATAATAAGTTTCATCTATTGCACTGGATAGTTCACACTCAAGAAAGATATCATTAGTCAGAATTACTTTTGTTGGACTTAATATCAGCATGTGCCTCAAAGTCATACCTAATTTTTTAGAGACACGGTTTTGTTAATGATTTTACATTATTTATAGTTTTAACTAAACTGTCTTTGGGATGAAACCATCTTAAATTACAACATAATACTGAAACATTACAACATACTTCACTAGCCTAATGGTAGTAGCAAGCTAGAACGTTTCCGCCAGGAGAAGGAAAGGGA
>WAAB01021509.1:0-10559 GCA_013389865.1 Piaya cayana | reverse complement strand
TTCTGTGATTCTGTGATTCCTGAGAGCTTATTTTCTGGGAAATGATCAATGTGTAGGGTAAAAAAAGTAAAACTGATACTCAGATTGGGGGGGGGTTAAACTTAATTTTACACAGATTTCCTTAGCTTTGATTTCAATTTAGATGCTAATCTCATTTTTGCTTTTTACAAGAGTGTGAATTGAAACTTGTGTGATTTGAAGCATAACATGAGGGCACACTGATATTAAGCTCCTGTTATAGAGTGGATCATATCAACATAAACAGAAGCTATCAGGGTCTTAGGAGAATGCTGCAGGAACATTTCATATGACACTTTAAAGTGACAGTCTAGATGGACGAAAAGCCTGTTTTATTTTGCTTGCGTTTCAGTAAGCTGCTGCTGCAAAACAGAAAAAAAAGGATGGGGCTTAGAAGTAAATGCAGAACAAAGAAATGAAAATGAATGGAGTAAACGAGTTACCGCTCTAAAACAAAGATAGAAGAGCCTGACAGATAGAAGACAGGGTAAAAACTTGCTTTTTAGATAGATCAAAGTAAATTTCAATTAATTCTAGTGTTGTCTTCAAGTTCATTTAGATTTGCAGTAGTCTAAGTGCCAGATGGAACTAGTTAGGCTTTACATCAGTTGTACTGAGAGCAGAATTCAACTGCAAGAGGGTGGCCTGTCTTCCAGTGCAAAGAATCCGCCTATTGAGACTACATTTTTTTCCCTTTGGTTTTCCCAACTCCTCTCATGCTAGTTTTAAATATCCCTTATTCACACTCTTTCCTTTCTCCCCCGATTTATACAAGAGTGGTTCCAAAACATGTTTCATTACCAGTTTCCATTCCTACCTTTTAGATTTATTTTTACAGCCCTCCTACCTTTGCAGTAAGTCTTCTCAACACTGGTCTTACTATATCAATACCTCCTGCCTCCTATCCCTGAGGTGCTCAAGTTGTTTTACTAATCTCAGTTTATTCCTTTACTTGAACAAACATGCTATACCACTATGACCATCTGTAAGTCCTTCTCTAATACTGCTTTTACTGATTTCTTAATGCAACTGTTATCTCAGTTTTCTTGATATCTTTTTCAATAGTCTATCCATCATAAGCAAACCTGTGCTGTCTTTCTAACAGCATCTCAAACTCACCACATTATCTTTTTGATCACTTTCACCAAGGGGTCATGCTGCCAAAAGAAATACAATTTTCTGTCAGAAAGCTCTCCCTATAAACCAGAGGTGTCATGACACAAATGAAAAAAATCTTCTTCAGCTTTGCTGCCTATATCTTCCTATTAACCCTATCTAACCTAAACTACACAACAGTTTAGTCATTTGGCAAGCATCACTAACAGATTGCCCATGAAAAACTAAGATTTGTGAAAGGGTTTACACACAATATGGACAAACCCTTTTGAGCAGAATAGAAGACAATAGATCTTCTGAAGTCAAAGAAAGCACCTTGTTTTTTGCACCTCAATTCCCACTCCTATCTACATAGAAGCCTCACAAAAGGCAGATGCAAATATTACAAACTTCTAGTTCTCCTATGACAGTTGGAAAGCATAGCTTTGTAGATACAAAGTTGGACAGGGATTCAGAAGCATGCTACTCTTCACAGATATTCCACTAGATTCCCCTTGGAAAATGAACAAATGTTCCTGTTCTGTGCTCCAGTTTCTATGTCTATAAAATGGACACTGAATTTAGAGTTCCGTATTTATGGCATAAATTGCTGCAGTAAGATTTCATCAGGCACATACATCAGCATATAAAGGAAAAGTCTGTTGTTTACCTTGAGGAAAAAAGTATTTTCTTGTGCAAAGTGTATGCTGTTTTATTCAAGGCATAAATACACCTAAACATTTTCAGTAACTGTTGTGTCGTTTCAGTGTATATCCATAACAATTGCATGAACCAATAGAAAAGGCATTCTCATAGTCTGCTTCTATCTTCACTTTAACTAGTCATAAGTTGTATTCGCACCTTCTAAACCACCCTGTTTTTCCTTTCCCCTCCCCCTGGATAAAATTATTTTGCATTCTACAGTACTTGTATTTTTAAAAAGAACAAACACAACTACTTTAAAAAGAAAAATACAGAGATCTTGGGGCAGAGAATCATAAAATCGTAGAATCATAGAGTCGTTTGGGTTGGAAGGAATCCTAAAGTTCATCCCCCATGGGCAGGGACACATCCCACTAGATCAGGCTGCCCAAGGGTCCTACCTGGCTTTGAAAACCTCCAGCGACAGGGCATCCACAACTTCCCTGGGAAACCTCTGCCAGTGTCTCATCATTCCCATTTTGAAGAAATTCCTCCTTGTGTCAGATCTAAATCTGTCCCTCTACAGTTTATCCCCATTGCCCCTAGTCCTATCACTACCAGCCTTTTTGAACAGTTCCTTTCCAGCTTCCTTGTAGACCCTCTTCAGGTAAGGCAGGGAAATGACTAAATCTCCCTTTTCATAAGATCTGATCCCCCTGTGCCACTAGTGGTCCTTTGAACGTCCAAAGCTATGTGTACAAAGCAGAGTGAAGATTTGATGGTAGCACATGCCAGTTTTGGGGTATACTGAGTAAAGATATGTCGGTACATGCTTCTACCTGTGTTAACAAGCAGAATTTTTACCCTGGCACCACAAAGTGTTTAAACGCTGCAGGTAGCTTTTCTGGAACCTCATGCTCTCCAGGAAGGTTTTCAGGAATGGTGAGAACCTGCCCAAAGGTCTGAATGCAGATCTGAAAGAATACAGAATAAACATAGGAGCACAGAGCAGGTTTAGCACTTCATTATATATTTCAGTTAATGTGACATTCAGAGGGAAGCTCCTGCTAAACCAGATTTCACCTTTTAGATAATTGTTGATATGTAACTGAGATTGTCCCTCCTTTATTCACACTGAGGTGTGATTCCACAGCATAGAGTGCAGGTACAGTATTGCGGCATGTTGAAAAATCTGTGCCATCCAAGAAATGTTTTAGTTCAATTCAATGAATTTACCCAAATTACTTGTTTGGACCTAGTGAAAAAAAATATAGACATAAAATATACCACATGAGCTGTGAAGTCTTTTGAACTAGCAATGATTGAATTACACATTTTTTTTTCTCAGCAAAGTTTGTGCTTTTCTACAAATTCCTGGTTAACTATTTCTTCCTTCGTTGTTTTCTTTTTGTTTGGGTGTGTGTGTGTTTGTTTTTTCTCCTTCTGTACTTAGTTTTGGCACACATACTTCTTATACTTTTTCTCATAATGTTTTTGTCCTGCCTGACTCCAAGAAAGATAATAAGGCCATTCATTTGAATTGTAAAACAAAGTCTTCACCCAAAACAGATAATCTAATCCAAGCCAGCAAACTCAAGGGACATGTCATCAACTTGAGTCAGAATATCTACATAACTCCTGTAGAAATCAAGAAAGAAAGACATGTATATTTTCATCCAAGGAAAATTTACTGTATCTAACTACACTTCAAAGAGATATTAATGTATCCATTGTGAAAAACTATAAAACTATAGGAAATTCTGTCTGCTGGGATACACCTTGGCCTAAAATGAAATTGTATGGAAAAAAAATATTTACTGAGGAACAGGAAACCTCTTGGATGTTTGATTTAAATAAATATTCAAGAAAGTAAGCATTTAATTAACATGTTCTTAATAGAAAAATCTGTGGGAGAAACTGCATAGAGTTTCTACTAACCCTCACATAGTTTTGGAAAACACAAGCAGACAGCATACTGAGACAGAGCCTGCTAACAGCCCTTTCTAGAAATGCCTTAACTCCAGAGGACAGTAGCAGCCAAAATTTCTTCAGGCAGGTGTATGTGAGGGAGAAGTTTCAGCACATGACACCTTGAAGGCTGGACAGTCAATCAGTACAGCAGTATCTTCTCAATTTTCCTGAAACAACACTGCTACACAGGTCTGTTTCCCTGATGCCACAGTCAAAAATAAGCCTTTGCAAAAGACACTTGTCCATTTACTCACTTTCTTCATCTTATTGTCTCATTTGTCATATAGAAATAGAAAAACCATTTATTTTTTTGTCATCTATTTACTAATGCAAATATATCTGAAGCAAATAAAACATACTTTAGGGAATGACAGGTCTTTCCAATCCTTTTAAACAAGAGGAAAGGCACAAATTATTGTTTTCTATGTGACTTTATACGAATGGTGTGTATTAATTATCTCATTCCTGCTCCAGTCAAATACATCATCTATGTTAGAAGAATCACCTGCAATGCAAAACAAGTATTAATAACAGGGCTTGTTAAAGCAAGTAGAGCAACAGGCTTATGGCTCAGTTTTGAGCTCAGTTTTGATCTTGGTCACATTAGATTGTGCTTTACCACATTAATTGTGGTACCTGCACTTAATTACCTGTCTCCTCCAACAATAAGATCGAAGTTGCAGGACTCTCTGATTACTTCAATGACATTCTCATTTGATGACCTGCGCTTTTATGAAATTGAACCTCATTAAATCAAAGGTTCTTTTCTATGCCACATTGTTACATATACACTCCATTCCCTGCAGGCAGTTTCATTTGATGTTATTTTTATGCCATTTTAATGCATCATGAGTGTCAGAGTAGACCTGCCATCTGATATTGTTTTCAGACAAAGTTCCATTTTCTCATTTGCAAAATCTTAGCTTGTTAAAAACTCCAGATCATTGAGCATTCCAAAGGGAAGAAGGCAGGTAAAAGTGAAGAGGGTGAGAAGATGAGATATGGAAATCCTGATACTTATGTTTATTTCACACATTAATTATTGCGAGTAGGCTTTCTGATGTCACCTTTATTTACTGCAATTTATTTAGAACATAACTGCCAGACTGCACATAATCACCAGTCCTGCCAAACTGGCCAGCCTCTTTTTTTTTCTGTTTCACATGTTAAATACTTTGATGTAAAGTCCTCTAGTTTATTTAAATGATCCCTTTACAGAGATCATTCTTGCTTTTTACTTGCAATTTAACTAATGCTATTGACCAAGCACATCTTAAGTGGCTGTCTAAACAACTAGGCTGAGAAGAATTATCACCCAGTTTTTAAGTATCACATAGCAGGTTAACCCCTAACCTGAACAGGTGCCAGAGGTAGTTTCTGTCTAGGTGCAGGACTGTACACTTGCTTTTATTGAACTTCATCAGGTTCCTTTCCACCAAATTCTCTAACCTATCCAGGCCTCACTGAATGTCAGCACAGCCTTCTTGTGCATCAGCCACTTCTCCCAGTTTTGTGTTAGCAGCAAACTTGCTGAAGGTACACTCTGTCCTCTCATCCAGGCTGTTGATGAATATCTCGAACACTGGGCCCAGCACTGACCTCTGATCTCTAGGGAACACCACTAACTATAGGCTTCAAACTAGAACTGAAGTGTAGTCTTTCTAAAAATCCAGGCTGCAGTCCTAATTTTTGGTCTGCTCCCATCTTCAGTATCCTTAACCACATCCCATGGACACCACTACCTACCCTGGACTTTTGCATCCAACCAGTGCTTCCTTGTTTGTATGAGGTACAATACAGCACCTCCCCTTATTGGTTCCTTGATTGTCTGTGTCAAGAAGCTGCTAAATCCTCTTGGATTGCTGTTGCACTGTTATAATCTCTTTCCAGTACATATTGTGAGGATTCAAGTATTTCCTAAGACACAGGACCTGTGAATGTAAGGATTCTTCCAGCTTTGTGAAAAAGTTTACCACTTCAAACCAGGCATTTTGTTGCAGACATGCTCCACAACGTCACCCATGTTCATCTGTCAGTTTAATCCTAACCCACCAGCTTTTACCAGCCCATTTTTAGCTTGTAAGCATGCACACCTCTCATGTAAAGGGTGAGACCTTCTTGCTGTCCCCTCTGATCTTTTCTTAATAACCAGTACCCATCCACCACAGTATTCCAGTCACATGAGCAGCCTCACCATGTCTCCCTGATTCCAATAAGATCATAGCTCCGTAAGGGCATACAGACCTCCTGTTTGATCACTTTACAGAGTCATGTTGATTTCCCAGAAAGCTAATGGAAACTTTCTCCCATGTTCCATATGGTAGGCTGTCTCAACACAAATGGAGAGGACACGTGGTGTCCGTTTTGTCTGCTGAGCGATCCGGAGATATAAGAACTTCTCCCAGGGTGAATATAAAATAGTATTTATTACAGGAGGCACAAACAAGCCAAGGTGCGCAGCCGCCCGTAGTTACAAAAATANAGGTGACCATTCCCCACGGCCGCGTGGCGACCGCCAGGACCCCGGCCGCGTGGCCCCGTCGCGACTGCCCGCCCCTGCACTTCCCCTTCCTTTCCCCCCCCAGAGGGAGAGAGAGAAGCCTGGGGTGAGGGGGGGGGGGGGCTGGGGGCAGTGCAGACAGGAAAGAACCGACCCCAGCGAGAAGCCGCTGTGACAAAATGTTTGAGGCAAAAACATTCAGGCTGCCCTGACATAGGCGTTTCCTTATATTTGGGTCACGCTCCCTTCTGTCCTGTTTTGCTGATTACAATATGTCTCTGGCTTACATCAACCCACACCACAACCATGTCCACACTTTCTTATGTCACTGCTGCTCATCCTTTCCGACCATTCAGAATTCAAAATTTCCTCACCACACTGACTTGATCAGATGAATCTTACAAGCAATTTGCAATCCTCAGAGAGTATCCCTCCTTGTAAAAAATAAATCCCTGTTGTCAACAAGATTTGGTGGCTGTGGTATTGTACTTCATATTGCATTTAATAATTTAGGTGGTGGCCTAGTATTTGAAAAATAGTGGGGAGAGGTTGTGAAAGGAAGACATAATAAACAGGAAAGTCAAGTTTACAAAGAAAACCTCAGGAAAATACACCATCTGACCTGTCATGGTCTAGAATAACTAATTCCTGGAGATTCTGCATGGTAGTGGCATCCCATAAATCAAAAATAATTATTCTGCACCAGGCCAACACTTCCAGTTGACCCAATGAGAAATCACACTCAAGTCAAAGGAAAGACACTTGTTTTCCTTATTTGCCAATTTCAGCAACCACTTTGAGAGTGAAGAACAACTCCTCTCTCTCATAAAATAATGTCAAGATGGTGCAAGATCTTGTCTAAGGGAACATATGCAAAGTTAAGTACAGCACCTTCCTCAAAGTGCTATATCCCCCACATGGCAGTTCTGGCTCCAGGGGCAACCAGAGTACTCAGCATGCACAGAAGCAAGATAGACTAGATGCAATATACCTGGTATGTCACTGCTTCTTCCTGTGTCCATGTTAGTCCTGCTGTCTCTTGGGCATGGAGAAAAAACTGTTAATGCCTAAACTCAGTGATGGCTTTGGCCTAGAATCCAAACAGAGAAAGAAGTAGAGTAAGATGAAATGGGGTTGTTTTCTGAAGCCCTGGGGACGTGTTCATAATTTCAAAGTAAGGAGGGGTGCAGCAGATTAAGCACGTTGTGCCTATGGCACTCCAACACAGAGCACAGAGACTTTTCAGCCCTTAGCAGAAAAGCAGAGTGAAAGAAATAAAAAACTTGGGCTTGAATGAGAAGATGAGGGCAATGAAAGCAGCTGTCAGGATTGAGCCCAAAGGCAGAAGATCTGCTAGTGACAGACGGCAGTGACTAAAGCACTGCTGGAAGGAGAGACCATATGCAATGTTTATTTATTTGAGACCTAACAGATCCTATGTGTGGTCCTAAAAACTGCTTATAGCCAAGGTGTCTTTGGCTGTAGTTTTAATGATACTTGCCTATCTACTCAGTTTCAGTAGTTTATAATGGGTCTAGGTATGTGGGAATCCTACTTAGTTAAAATCCTCCAATAGTGTTTTATACACAGTTAGGCTTTAAGTCCAATAAGAATGGAGGCAAAAATCTTCAGTGTCATGATCCTTTTTTTGCAGTGGAATAGAAATACTCTAAGATCTGATTCTGTGGCACAAAGTTAGTTGGTTACTAGATACGACAAAGTGTATGCCGTCTTTTTTTTCCCTAGGCTGTGTTAATCACACTGTTGACAAGGTATTAAATTATGTGTTTCCTTATCAATTCATAATATATTAAATGTCATATGTGATTTAACTCTACTCAGAATGTTCTTGTTCCATAACTCTCTGATAAGGCTAAAGATATCACATCTAGTAAGCTCGAACTACTGGAATAAAACAGCACAGACTATACTGGATATTTCCTTCTGATTTGTACTCTGCAGTGGTAGAGTTGTCTAATAAAGACCTACTATAACTGATAGAGAAGATGACTTTGGTATGGTTGTATATGTCTGTTTCATTATTTTAACTCATTAAAAAAGAATCAATTAAAAAATGAAATTTCTTATTCAATAGCCATCATCCTCCTGAGAACAAGCATTTAAAGTGCCAGCATACCATGCTTAACATGCATACCATTTTCTGTTTTAATTTTATCCCAATTTCTTGCTTTTCTAGTTTATCTTTCAAGTATTTCCTCTTCTGTGAGGGATCGCGAACCAGCATCAGTAAGAATAGTAATGAAAACAAATCCATGACTTGATAGAGTTTGAGGAAATGATAGTGCTACCATAGGAAATAATGATGGTATTTTGTCTTTAATGTATTTCTTCTCTTCCAATGTACTTTGGAGATAGACTCATTTACAGCTTCCACTCCAGAAATGTTGCATCTAAGTAGCGGACATGGTAACCATTTAAATCATGTAAACCTCAACAGGAGTTCTCAGTGGGAATTCAGAATAGTTTTTCAATTCAAATGACAGGTATATTTCACATTGGCAAAATGTAACTTCAGTGTCTGGAATTTGGCCAAGATATCAGGGTCATGCTCTTATTCTTACAAAAAGAATCTTGGGATTTTTAATCATCTTAAGCAGTTGGGGGCTTGGTTTTATTCCTGAATTAAATTTAAACACTTCCCTCAGGACCCTGAGACAAAGCTGAAGAACGTGTTCAGTAAAAGTTCATGCAAATGAGCCTGTCACCTGGTTTTAACACTACCTTCACTTGCTGAAACTTCATGCATGATGCCATTTCCTATTAAAGTAATTACAAGATGTGACCATGCTCTGTATATGAGATCTAATGACAGTAACCCAGCATACCTGCAAGTGATCATGCTAGTGATGATTTGTATGCCTCCCATACCTATCTACGCCTTTCATTCAGATGGAGAAAATGTTATTAACAAGAGCCTCAAGGAAAGTTCTAGGCCTCCAATTTGGCTAATCAGTACTAGCGCAAAAGTCACTGCAGACAGGTACAGTAAAACCAAGAAAGCACATGCAGTGTCATGCTGACAAATAGCACAGCATATTTTAAGGTAAACAATAAAAAGAGGAAATATTTGCTAAAGAGAGAAGACCTTCAGAATACTGAACAAGAACCCTTTTTTTTTGTGGGAAAGGCCCCCAAGCCATCAGCACAATGTGCAGCTGTGTGATGAAGGGAAACAGAAGGGTGGGTTGTACTGCTGGAGGAATATATTATCAATCAAAGCAAGGGCAAAACCAGGATATCTTCTGGGGAAAGGCAAATACAAAGAAAGCTCTTTCCCCTCAAGCTTCCCAATTCTTTCACTCATGTAATCTTTTATTAAAACCTTCATGTTTGGACAAACCATTATATTCTGGCAAGACTGGAAGTCAGCTGACAGATAACATCCAGCTTCATCTCTGCTACTAGCCATAGGGAGAAATCTGGATGTGGAGGTGTCCTTTATCAGCCAGCATGGTACTATTACAAGCTCAGAGACTAAGCTCCAAAATATAGAGTTAATAGGAGCATAATAGAAAGAAAATTGTACAGATTAAAGGCCAACAGAGCCTTAGTTCAGTGACCTTGCAGTGTAATTTTCTATCAAAAACATTTACACAGTGATCTGTACTGTGTATATAATGCCAAATTAGGTATGTGAACTCAAGACTATCAAAGCTGGGACAACAAACTACTCTAAAGATTTTTTTTTTTCCCAGAATATATTTACTCTGAAAAACAGGAAAAGAATCCTTACATAAAGCCACAAAAACCCACTACCCCCTAGGAAGATGGCTCAGTCTTGACCCACTATATGTATACTTTTATGCCAAAGATAAAATCAGAAAATTCTGGGTTGCAAGAGAACTTAAAAGATGCACACAGGAAAGAAAAAAATCAGCTACTGACAAGTTGTCAAAAATTTCAAGAAAGGATCTTTAATTAAGTCAACAACATGCAGAAACAGAAGGGGAATACTGACCCACTGTTAAACAGGAGAGGCAAACCAGTCACCAGCACTGCTACAAAGGCATGACACATGGAATCAAGACTCCATAACTTATAAAGTAGGTATGTTTATTCAGCGCTGAGATGCATGGGAGAATCATTTCTCCAAAACAACGTGCATGACCATTGTGGCAACTCATCTTGGCTTTATACAGTAAACTGTTACATATTCTAGAAATGCCTCNGCTTCAAGTGTTGGTTGCTTCGGCTAAATTATTACTATTCTGTTTACCCTTAAGTGTTAGTGCTTATATCAAGCTGCTAAAAAATGGTTATCCTGTTAGTACTTCCCCTAACTCCAAACCAGCAGAGGTCCCCAATGACTTCT
>WAAB01021507.1:0-41481 GCA_013389865.1 Piaya cayana | reverse complement strand
GACTTTGCCAACCAGCCTTCCGACTNAGACTCCCATGAGACTTTGCCAACCAGCCTTCCGACTGGCTATTTCAAGGAATAGCCCAAACTGAATTGGGTTATTTCAAGGAATAGCCCAAAACCTGAGGATAATCTAAAGCCCCTCATTCACATAGGAAGAGATAGAAGTAACTGCTAGCATTTGGCTGAAAAGAAAAAATAATTTAAAAAACGTATATTCTGCATTAAGATTCAGTTCTTAAAATATCACCATTGTTTTCTATTTGCTTTCCACAATCTCCCAAAATAGCACTCTTTCAGAACTATAAAAGAGTCATTAATTGTTGAAAATGCCCAGAATTCTGGTAAAGGACCACTTTGGCTCTGCTCAGAGTTGCATTTTGCATAGAACAGAGGGGAATTTTTTCAATCAGCTGTCACAGCCCCAGTACTTCAAGTTTTCCGGATGTTGAAGAGCTCACACAACACATTACAGCATCTGCAAGCAGAGCTGGAGTGATACACACCAGCCACATGCATATTCCCGGTTCTCTGTCCATACCAACACTGCTCCAGAGAAGTTCTATGCACAGTGATTGTTTCTTTCACTTGCATCCATTGTCAGGCCAGCAGAAAAGCTGCTGAATGTAGCCGCAAACGGAGGTCTTTACAATAACATATAAGGATTTCCAGCTTTGAACTATTTTTGGTATTATTCTAATGCAAGTTCCAAACCATTCCCTAACACTTTTATGCAGGTAAATGCTGCATTAACAAGCATTTTTAAGCCTTCAAAGGTTTCCATGATATCATCCTTACCTATGTAGTTTATCCTCCAACATCTCCATGTATTTTTCAGCATTTTCTTTTACAGTGGTCACTGAAAAATAAAAGTCAAAATTAGGTAAGGGGTATTTTGGTTGGGTTCTTTTCTAAAAAAAACAACTCATCTCTTACAAACAAATTTTACATGTATCAATTAGAAATAAGAATTCCATTAATCTTTTCAGCATTCAAATTACAGTGTGGGTGTCTTCTCCCTTTTTTTCTTTAAAGTCTGTTGTATCTGTGTTACATAATAAATCTAGTACTTAAACTCTTGGTCATGCCAGAAAACAGTGAGAAGATCAAAGGCACAGTCTGTACAAGCTTCCTTAACAAAAGAACAAATAAACAAACAAACAAACCAACCACCAAAAGAAACACCAAATCACATAGCTAGGTCCTTCCTTTTACCTTCACGAGAAGCAAGCAAACCTAATTAACTTGACAGTCCACACATAAGAATCTTTTAAAAATGTTATTAATCTTCTACCATACTACTTCTGATAGACCTGAAACACTACAGAATGGAAAGAATTACCACTAAAGATTTGGGAGCTTTGTTTTTAAACTTGAGACCTAGATATTGCCTGCATATAAGTCCCTACAACTTCACCTGGCCACATAGTAGTCACACATCATCAAAGCAGTCTGCAAACCAATCGCAAACATAAGACACATTTTACAAAGCTGATTTATACATCCAAGTTTTTTTATTAGTAGTAGTATTTTATGAAACTTTATCAGATTAGGAAAAAACAAACAAACCCCCAAACACCCCCAAACCTATCACAACCCTGGTACTTTGTGGAAGCACCACAACTTTGTTCATAACATCTTTAATCCAGCTTCACCAGCAGAACAGTTCTGCAACACATTTTGAGCCAGCGAGATTATGGAAGATTATACCGTATTCACGCAACCTGATTAATTTATACATTCACAGACACATCTCACCATTAGAAAAGTGCTGGTGAATGTTATGCAAATGTTATACAAGGATTTTTGCAATGTTACTGGAAACTAAGTAAGTTTTCTTAGCACGGAACACTTTTAGAACAACTACAGGGTTCAGTACAAGTTCCTGGGTTCCTTACCACGCTTTTACTCCTATGCTCCCTGTGGAACTGCAGAAAGCCCTCAAGACTGCAAGTCTTCCTGTAATGACACACTACAGCTTTATATAAAACTACCACCACTTCTTCCAAACTCCCTCTCTGTCAATCCCCAATACACTGACCCAAGGTCCAGCACATGCTTTGAAAACAGATATCTAAAAAGTGTATAGATTCCTTACTTCCCCTTCTCTTGCCACTGTCATAATATTCTTCGATGTGAACTTTTAGAACCAAGAGGCTTATTCTTTCAGATAATAAAGTCCGCAGATGATATTAATTTTTGGAGAGGGATGAGAAGAGGTGGAGAATCCGTTTCACACTCACTTTGTTTCTAACTGATATAGTGACTTCTCTTGTTACATGAAAGATAAACCTTGCTTTCAATTTCTCCTGCTGTGCTTGTCAGTTTTTAATTGGGTATGATCTGATAGAGTAATTCACACTTTCACAGTTCAGTCCTGCCCCTACAAGCAATTTTACATTGCCCTTGAAGCACACAGCTTAATATATCAGCATTATTCAATGACAAAAAGTATTGCACAAGAATACACCATTAGTCAAAAGTAGGTCAGTAAAACGCTAACACTCATTTGGAAATCACCTCACATCACTAAACCCTACTCTCTTCTGTCAAATGTTTAAACTAGATTAAAAGAAAAGTAAACTTTGCTTCTGAAAAAGAAAGCTACCCAGACTAACTTTGTCTCCTTGTCACCTTCTGCATGTAAGTGGAAGAGCTGTGACCAGGAGATTTTGCTGGAAGATAACACATAAAAATCCAATGAAGGTTACTTCCTTCATAACAAACTGCAAGCAGCACTGTAAGAAATACACAAGTACTTTCAACCTTTTAGATCATCTATTGATACAGAAGACAAGTAACAAATTCACAGATTTGTGTTCTAATTTAATGAAGATATTCACCATTGCTTCAAAGCAAAAGAACGCAAATAGGAAGCTGTGCATGCCTTCAATCTAGCTAACAAAGTACTAGATGACAGAAAAAAGTAATAATCATTTATGAAACTCTTTTCTGCACAAACATGTCGAGTGGTTTCACATTTAAGTGAATGGGATTGCTTTTTTATCATTTCTCTGGGGGTTTACATGCTTATCTCACATTGGCCATAAGGGAGTTATTAAAATTTAAAAAAGCATAAATACTCATGGAAGATCAGACACTAGGGTATTTGCTAAGGTTAAAACTAGATTTTTCTTGTGAAGCCTTAATTGAAGAAAAGTGAATCAGCATTTCTTTCTCTCATTTTATCATATATTTATCTTCCTGCTTACAGCAGCAAACAACATCTAGTCTTGGAATCAGCCCTGGACTGACAAAGTTGAGGGGGAGCAGTGAGCTCCTGTGGTGACTAGAAAGTTGTCACTGAGTGTAAATCTACCATTTTAGAAGCTGTTCCAATAATTAACCTACATGGTGTGCTTTTAAAATAATATCACATGATTCTTCTCATCTGAAAATAGTCCCAAAGGTGTAACACCATTCCTCATACAAATATTGAGGGTGCTCATGGAGGTCTATCATCCTTATCCGTCACTCCTGGTCCTCACAAATCGAGCTTACAAACTATGGACCATGACAAATTCTTTGAGTTCTATAATCAATATTTTCAAAAACTTTCTAAAACTGAGTAGCTTACTGGACACGCCTTGAACCCAGTGTTCATACACTCTAGATGTGGATGTTTAGCACCTCAGAATAAAAAAAATTGCATTGAGTGCCTCAAAGAAACCAACAGCCAGTTTTACAGCAGATTTTTAGTGTTACACCACAGGTCTGTAGTTCTCTGCCAGACTAGTGATCCACACCTTGAGCCCTAGACATACAAAGGATAAAGTTACTCTTTTGCCTTTCATTCACTTTCAGTCACTATTTCTTTTTAAATCTTTTCCCTCCCTTTTAAATTTATTTATTTTATTTTATTTTAGGGGCTGTGAATTGTGACACACATTTTGACACAAAATTAAAGACTGGAACAGCTGCAATGGCTGTTAGCAGAGCTAGACCCAGCATGAAAAGAACTTCCAGATATTATCTGCCTGCAAGACAAACCTGAAGCATATACAATTAGCCTCTCTGATCTATAAGAATTACAATCTTTCTCAGATACATTATTAGTCATGTAGAGCAAAACTCCCACTGAATTCAATGAGATTTTTGCCCAACTTAAGTATGCAGGATGAGATCTGGCTCTTAAGAATGATATAAAAATAGAATTAACTGCATGGACATGCATTGATCCACCTAGGGTAAACTTGGAAGGCAGAATTGTGTGTGAACAAGGTGACAGATTGCTTGTCCTGTCACTATTCTATTTTTTAAATGTAGAAATTATTATTAATGCTAAGAGAAAAGTGAAAGCAGAACATGATTAATTGAAATTATTTGATCTTCTCTGTCATGGAAGATGTGCTTCATTAATGTGTGAAGTTGTGGTCTGAAAAACCGTGGAAAGGCTTAGATATATTTAAAGGTTAAGTTGAAAAGCCAGTCAAACTTCAGAGACATCTCAGCTGTTCCACTACATGTCAAGATGATTTATCAGGCCCCAGTAACATGATTTTGAATTACAGAATAGTGAGTTATTTTGCATCTTGCAGACAGACAGTGGAAAAAAAACCAAACAAAAAGCTCTGTGTAAAAAAACCCAACTGCTTCTCTCCAGTGAATTATTCCCATGGAACTCAAGTAAAAAGAACAGAAAAGGCCAGGATTAAAAAAAAAGAGGAAAAATGTGGCTCAATAAAGATGTGCAAATATTCCAGAAAAGCTAACATTCTGGGTCAAGTCAATCAACCAAATTCTCTTCCGGTTCACTGACTGTCTTCCAGTAATGAAGCAAATAATGAGATAAGTAGTTATTACCTGTCTCTTCCAGTAATTGTGCTTTGTTCCAAGGAACATGCTAATCCTCTAAATGCCACTGCAGAATAGCACAAAATTATACTGGGGAAATTACTGCCACCAGAGATGAGGTGCCCAAAACTTAGGGAGAGTCTAAACGAAGTGGCCATTCCGCAAACAGGAGAAATATACAATGGTGAATTGGAAAACTATTCAAATGTGTGAACTGTAATTACAGAAATTTGTACTGAACATCCATAAAATTTAAGCCACACATTTTAAGATATAACCCAATCTTACTTGATGGAGGTGAAAATACTATCTGCGTAACTGGAGATGATTCCATAACTCAGCAACAAGGTTTTTTCCTCCTCCTGAAAAAAAAAAATCTGGCCTGGACAACAGGATAGTGCCCTGCCACACAAAAGCCAAGCTGTGCTTTGCAGTGACATGACATGCCACCAGTGGGTAGTTCAAGCACAGCAGTTCTGCTGGTACCGAGTTGCACGAATGCAACAGGGCTGTACTATACAAGGCTGCCAGTCAGCCTCAATCCCTCCAGATGCAATAGTCCAGCAACTGCTGGGTTACATGGTAACGCTGATCTTATAATCCCATCCCACAACAGGACAAGAGGCTTTCAAGGATCTATTTTCAAATGCCACTCTACTGCTTTCACAGTTTTCAGGGGGATGCAATATGTTTTATCCTGTCCATGTAAAGTTTTCTACCACCAGTTTCAGTTGCCTCTCCAGCATTAGATGGTCAACTGCTCTGATGCAATATATGGCAACTTTTCTGACATATGAAAACAACTGAAGGTTCTAGCTTGAGCATCACTGTCTTCAGCTTGCTCATTCTTACATTTAGAATTTTATAATATATTGTCACTTCCCACTCCCAACCTTTGCAAAAACAGGAAAGGTAATAAAAATATATGGAGAGTAATAAAGAAATACAAAGGTGGCAGAACACAGGACAGCACAGCATTTTCCCACTTAAGCTGCACAGAAACAGGAAAAGAGGAAGAGTACAGAGTGAACAACTCATCTTCCTCAGGAAGTTCCCTTTGGGGTTGTTGATACAGCAGGTCTACAGTTAACCACCTCTCAAACACACGGGTACATCCTGAACAGGAGGAAGAGTACAGCGTAACCTCTAGACATGCTGGGAGTAGGTGGAGGCTACAGCACCCAAGAAAATGAGCTCTCTCCCTTTAGGAGAAAGGCCAAGTACCAGCTCATTTGGAGAGGCAGCAGTGTTTTACACACAGAAGCAGGCATTACACATGCTCCATCTGCTTGTCTGCCTACAAAGGCTTCAACATATTTACAGCTGGGTTCCTTCGTAGGCCCCGGTGCAACAATGAATCTGTGCCTGCACTAAATTAAGCAATACCTTGCCTTCACTGTAAAAAAATTGCATAGCATTTTTTTGTAAAAAAACGTACATAGCATATAGAAATTACTGATTTTGACACATGCCATGTCCTGCCGTCAAGTTAGATGTTACAGCAGATGTAAAGGTACAGAAAATATCAGCATGAACAGAAGTTTGACAAAGAAATAAAACCCAGAAAACTCGATCTTAGAAAGAAGAATGACTGGAGGTATAACAACCTACAGTTCTGCCTTTTGCGTCATGGCATAAAAGGTTAACAGAACTGAAAAAGGGTGAGGGAAAACCACCCTGCATAGAAAGGCACATTTGAAAAACAAATTCTGAGAATTTGCTTCCTGAACCTTCTTCAACGCATGTGGTACTTTTCATCTAAAGTGACAGGTTATCCTTCAAGTTCCATGATGATTAAATAGCCTAAATTAAAGGAAATTACCATACCTTCACAAGTTTCCTAAGAGTATTTCAAATTTCTGTAAAATCTGGTGAATCAGACACAGTAGTTCATTCCATGCCACACATGGGAGACAGTGTCAGGGAATGAGGCAATTTACTTTCTAAATCCTTTCAGTAAATAGTCTACCTTTGAGAAAACAATCAGCTGAAATGTAAACAATTGTTTTATTATGCAGTATCAAAGCAAGCATATTGCTTCTAAATTAAAGAGTCTGAAAGTGAACTGTGGACCCAGCATTGAGCAGAGCACTAGAGATACATGACCATAGACCTGCTCTGATAGTTTAAGAGGCTGTATGAAGTGTAGGGGGAGATTATAAAATGATCAGCCCAAGACTGCCCATCTGTCCAGCCACAGGTCTGGAGTAGCCTCCAGGCCTTCCAACTTAACCATCTCTCCTGCACGTACCACCTCTGCAGTAACCACAGGTCAGGCATCCAGCCCCTCTGTCACAGGTTTGATTACTTTTCCACAAACTACTCAAAAGATATTAATGTTGTGTTTAGGGTGCACCAAATGGTGCTTTAGATTGGCTGCACACCTGGAAAAAAAAACATTCTTGCCTCTTCACATGCCTGGCACCAGGTGGCAAAGTTCTCACTACTTGGAAATCCCAAAACACAAACTCCTGCTCTCCCTGCTTTGCACTGCTGACAAAGAAGCCAGCTTCCCCCAGAAGGTTTTCTTCATTGTGGATAGGTTTTACTTTATTTAAAACGAGTTGAGACACAAAACTGTGTGTGACTGCACAGCACCATTTCTGGAACAATGCTCGAGAAACAACTGAACTATTCTATACCCATCAAGAACATCCTTAGGAGCAGGAGGCTCCTGAATTCATACGGACAAAAGTTGAAATTACTCTCCCATTCCATCGCACAGCTAAGCCCCTCCTAAGCGTTCTTCTAGTTTCTCTGCAGTTACTTACGTTGCTCTTTACCTAGAACATCATACAATTATTTACCAATGCACCTTAGCATTGAAAATATTGTATCCTTTCCAGAAACCATGAGGAAATTTTCCTTCCACTTTCCATTCCTATTTCCTTTCTGTTCTTCATTGAGCAATCGGGGAGAAATTAGGGGGAAGGTGAGGGGAGAGAGCGCCATCTGCCTAGGTTTTCTTCAGGTTTCCTCCTACCTGGTTTTTCCTCCCCCTGTTTGCAATCTATTACTTCAGTTCTCTGCTGAACATCTGTTCAGAAACCTGCCCCCACACCGCTGAAAAATTCTTTTTTTCCTCATTTCTCGTTGCAATGCAATGCCTGAACATCAAGGAGAGCCATGTGTCCAGTTTGCCCTCTGTGGCTTGTCAGCAGTCACAAGGCATCATCTGGAAATCATTACACAATCTAGCAAGGCAACCAGACTTGACATATGCATAGGCACCAAAGGAGTTCAACTTGCGACAAGTTTTTCCTGAAAGTAAGATTTATTTTAGCACTGTTAGATAAAACAGAAAGACCCAGAATGTGCCATTTATAGAGCTAACCAAGAGAAACAACAGAGAACAACAAGGCTTTATGTAGGAGCTAAGCTCTATGACAATAATTGACAACATCTAATGTCTGTATTATGGAAAGGAGGAACAGTTCAAACTTTTTTTTGTCTAAGGAGACAAACTATAAGACAAGTGAAATCATGATTCCGCTTTCGGCTGAACAGCTTACCTTATAGAAACAGGCATGATCCACAGACCATCAAACATATGTCACAGCTGTTGAACAACATCAAGGCTTTTAAAATACACGGTAGCTGTTTTAAATTCTCCCACAGTGGCTGTTCTGCTGCATTTCCAAGTATACACATAATGTTTCAGTTCCTGAATTGCAACCAACAATTATATTAAACATACTCTGGGTTTTTAATTTAAGGTCACAAAGGAAAGATGCTCAATGATCTCTCTGAATCACTCTAACCCCTTCAGAAATTTATTTCCAAACAGATTCTGCAAAAATTTCATCCTACTCAATATTGTTAAATTTCTTTTCTCCAGCTTAGCATGTCAGGCTATACAAATTATCAAAAACCCACGCGCCTACAGAAAGATAGCCCTCAATCAGAGGGTAAAATGCATTTCGCATTTCAACAAATAAAACTATTTAATGCAGATCATGTTTGTTCTCAACAGTTCTTTATGGAACAAAAACACTGCACTGCAGCACAGCCAAAAAGAAAAAAAAATGGAATTTGGTCCCAAATGCTGCCATAGAATCTGGCTACTAAAAGAGATGAAAGGGAGAGCCAAGTTACAAGCAAAAGAGCTTTGAAAAGTAACAAAAATGAAATATAAGTGACAAAAAAGGCCAATGTTACCATTGACAAAAGAAAATGACAAACACTTATGTTCACTCCAGTGGCATAAATGGCTGCTAAAACATCAGTCCTTTAGATTATTTTAAAGAAAGCAAATCAGAACTCAAGGGTATATAATGAAGGTTAGAAGTGATACAAATTGCAATAGCAACAAAAAAGAGGAATATTCAGCATCACAAGCTATTTTTAACAACCTTGAAATGACATCAAATAAAGCAGTAACTTCCTATACCGATGCTTAAAAATGATAACTGCAAATAGCACCAAGTTGCTTTTTTGCACTGCTGTTCTCTCCAAGGATCTAGAACAGAGAAGCAGCAATTTCTCTTTTGAAAAACAGCTGTCAATGAGCAGCAATACATAGAGGCAAGCTGTCCCACATGGTCCAACACACAGCAGTTTTCAGAAACCCTTCGTAAACTACTTAACTGCTGTTGGCTATTCCAAACATCTTTTCTGCAATTAGAGAGTTCTAAACAAGAAAAACAGTGAATCTGTCCAGCTAAGAGGCTGAGCAGAGCCTGTCCTGTAGCCATTTCAGGCCCAAGAAGTACAGCACACAGCCTTAATGTATCACTTTACTTAATCATCTCTGTCCTGGCTGCCACCACCACCTACCCCTCCTCACATTATGTAACTTGCACAGGACTGCTTATAAGCAGTAATACCTGAAATATTTAGCTACACTTGATGTAGCTAAACATGTTGCTTTTGACCATGAACATGCAGTGCCACCTTAAAAGCCTCTCTGCTACTAACATACAAAACTGGAGCAGAGATTTAGAAAAGGTAATTGTGAAAACTTCAGCAGCTGAGCAAAACAGATGTAGCTACAAGAATGCATGTGCACTAAGTGCTCATATAAATCCTATGCACCCAAAAGGGCAGAGTCACACACACCAGTGTGCACTGTTGAGTACACTTTTTCTGAACTGTTTTCAGGACAGAATCATTCATTTAATTGTTTGACTTAAAAATATTGTAAAATTATAACAAATTCATAAGCTTTCTTATTAACTTTCAGGTGCAAAAATTTACTGTGTTAGAGCTCTTGAAAGCAATAGCTTTAATATTTCTAAGTTAAGGTGGTCCCAATGAAGGCATAAGATTTCCCACAAGTTTATAAAGCAGATTTTGTAAATGAGTTGCAGACACCACTTTCAACTGCACAATAGAGTTTACAGTAATATTCCAATGGAAGACACAACATCCTACATTGCAGACTGCCATGTTATTTCTACCTATGCTACCCTGTATTTCTTATCTTTCCTTCCTTATACACTCTTCTGTCACCAGAACCAGGCATAAATCTGGATAAACTGTAAAAAATCTGAGGTCCCTGTAAACACATTTTGGCAAAAAGAGAGACTTAATTTTATACTTTTCTTAGAGAAATGAAGAACAACGCTGCCTTAAGAGTTCAAAATATCTTTCTAGACAGAAGCAGTTTGAGCATCAATAGAAAATCTTTTACATGAATTAAACCCTAAGACCTCTATTTTAGTAATGTCCATAAAAGGAAACAAAGAAGTTGCCCTTTGCATGAAGTCTCAGCATTGGCTAGAATCTAAGTAGGATGAGTGGATTCATTCTTCAAAGCAGAACAATGCTTTAATGTAGTGGATTTTAAAAATTATTTATTTAATGGAAGTAACTCTTTCTGGGGGAGCTGACACTTTTTCTTTACTTTTGACTATGTTTTTCTTTTTTGTACATTTGTCTGCCATATTACCTTTGCTATCTCCTTTATTCCTAAGTCTACATTGTTTGCATCTCATTTTCTCCTGCATTCTTTTTTGTTTCCACTCTTCTGCCTTTCAAATTCCTCTTTTTCAGTTCTTGTCAGCTCTGCCCTTCTACCTAAGCTGTAAATCATTTATTACTACAGAGAACTTTACTTCTGTTTTTGCCCTCCATACCTAACATGCAGCACTTAAGTTACTGCCAGAAAATAAAACCTTTAGCACAATCTAATACAGATTCCCAAGCTGGCAGTTTGTGGACACTTCACTGGTCATTCTAGAGAACGTGAAGTAACTTCTTCATGGCTGATGTAGACTCTTTCTACAGCAGCTTAATTTAACATTTCCTAATTCCAAATGTTCCTTAAGTATGAATCCATGTGTTTAGTTGATCTAATCTTCATGACTCAAAATGTTTTCCTAGTGGCACCTGGAAAGTTTTCATTTTTTTAAGTTTTTAAGATATGAGCTAGAAGTCCAGCTCTGATAAAAATTAAGGTCCAAATCTTCAGGACATGTAAAAAACATATAGCAACAGCGCCAGCAGTTTTATGAGGCTGCTGGAAAATGTATAAAATTAGGATTTTATCTCTCTTTTTCTCAGCCTTCTCTTCTCATAAATGTACAAAAGCAGTAATAAGCCTTACTACTTCTGGGCAGTCTTGGGACAAATTAATCAGCTTTTCGGACAACATCCATCCAAAGGATCATTCCTTCATGGAAACGGTGGCCAGGTAGATGGAAATGCCTTCAGGTCACCAGCTGGACCACACCAAATTTGAGCTATGATGCCTTGGGTTTCCTGCTTAGTTATCTGGTCTAATTATCGGGCAATTCACAGTGTAAGAGAGCGAGCCTGCCCAGGAACAGACTGGAGTAATACCAGAAAGAGAAGTGGATGGAGACAAAAAAAACCTGATAATGAAGAGGATGTTATAAAGTGATTGCTGGAAAAACTGAGTCCAAAGGGAACCCCACTGGTCTGAACTGGTAGTCTGCAGCTGATGAGCAGGCACATCACAGCCCACTTCCTAGGGCACTCTGTTCAGGTCTGAGGAGAGCCAAGCGCTACAGCACACCAGACTGCACATTTTTTCAACTGAACTGCTGCCTCTGCTTGACTGACTGACAAGCACCCACACCAACTGACTTTTAAAGGCTGGGCCAAAATGCTTACAGCCTACTAGAAACAGACTTGTGCCAGACCTGTATGTTTATGCAAAGCTGAGGAAAGTGCAACAGGTTTCAGAACTTTAAAGTCTCCTACAGATTTTGCTGCTCACACTGAGTCAGGTTGTAGAAATGGGAAATGCTCACACAGCAACACTGTGGTGGATTGTAAGAGGCTTTTTCAAAGAGTTATTTGTGCATTTTAGCCATGAAGCTTCCACTGATATCAGCAGGAGTCACACAGCTAAATCCCCAAGCAACACTTTTGGAAGATGACTTATATTTAGAGGATTAGAGGAAAATACTTCTTACACCATTTTCCACGTAACATTATCAGCCTTAAATTCAGAGAAATATGGAATAATTTGGGGGAAATACATGACTCACTAGGTATCAATTTTACCATCCAATTTGGCTGGGCAGCTATGCTGACTGTTTAACACATGCTCCCCCTTCTCTTTCCACAGAGTATATATATATTAAACACAAGTTAAGACTTCTGGGTTTTCAACTTTGTTGATTTTACATTCCTTTTGGGATTTAAAGTATTATTTTGTTTAATTATTTTTCCTCTACTCATCCACAGTATCAAATGACAGTAATAATGAGCTCAGAATCATTGTACAAATCCCAGTAGGAACCATTCATAGTTTGCTAATAGGACATTATATTTGCATTACCAAGTTCAGTTCAAAGCACGTTGTGTAAATTAGCTCTGAGGGTTACTACCACGAATCTAAAACCAGAACATCAGGTCAATTAGCACAGCTCTAAAGCACATTAGTTTGGTACAGTTACATACATAAGGGGTATGATTAAAATCCTCGGAAATCCTCTCCCTTCTTAGGCTAAGTGCATCTCAAAAGAGGTCTGGTTTCACTTCTAGGAAAGACCAGAAGGTCTCAGTTCACAGCAGTGTGGTCTGACACTGGTGATGATCCCATTGCATGATAAACAATATTGGCTTGCTCTGAAGAAAGGGCAAAATTAACTTGCAGAAGGCATGGAAATCCTCAAAATTCTACAGAGACACTTTCTTCTCCATCCAAATAAAAAAAAAAAGGTTAGTATGAGGAAGAATGGGAGGATCCAGGAATTTAACTCAGAATATATGCTCGCATGAAAATGCAACTAACACAGAAAAGCTGTTTAGTTCCTACCACAGAGATAAACCTAGCACAACCAAGCCCACAGACACTTACCAGAAATTACAGTTTAATAATGATGAGAAGAAGCCCAAAACAAGTTAAGGCATGGAGTCTCCAGTAAGAAGTGCTGTAGGACCTCTTGGGCAAACAGCATACAGAGAGATCTATATAAACACACACAGACACACTTTTAAAATATATATACACACAAGTATGGAAGCAGTTAATGAACTTTAGAGACCACATACAGCATTGTTAGATTAAACTCCTGGAAAAGAAGCATATAGATGTAACAGGAGAAGGGGTATCCAAATGAAGTTCTGCCTCAGAACTACAACTCTGATGAAGCCAAAGTATGTCACATAAAAATAAAAGAAAGGGCCAAGGGATATTATTTTGCTCAAATCAGCTGACTGGTCTAAACCCTCTAGTCAATTCAGGTCAGTCTTGTGAAGCCATCAAGTCAGCACAGCACATGGGCTATACCTCTGGCCAGCCAAAGATGATTTGAAGATTCATTCCTTGGATCATTTTCTGCTTGGCTTCTGAAATGTTAGCCAAACAATTAGCTCACAAAGCAGCTTATTCTGCACATTCTAACCCATAACACATCATTATTCTCTACATAAATATACTTGAAGTAACTTCTAGGTGACTTCAAAAATCATGTAATCTTAAACCATACTACAGAAGCTCAGATTACAGAAAGAAGTTATTCAATGGATGAGTTTCATAAACAACTGCATAAAAATAATCATTCCTGATAAACTAAGATGTATAAAGCTGTGACACAGAGGTTTCCATCATTAATATTTATAATTCCTTTCTCTTTATCACCTGTTTGGCAACTGCCTAATGGATCTATAGCAACTGAACTCACCAAAGCTTCTGACAAGCCCTGAATGAAATAACTGTGATATATAACTGATAATATAATAACTTATATAATAACTGATATATACAGAACAAGGCATGAAAGCATAAAAAAGAGATCCTGGAAAACAAATTTGGATATACCTCTGCAAAATGTTTCCAGATCCATGACCATGATCAGCTACATAGCTATAACATTATGATGAAGTGGTGAGAATGAAAGAATTTGCCTGTATGAGACACTGGTTATGGTTTTTGGAAGAAAACAGCAAGCAAATAAATAAGATTCCACCCTACCTGCAATTCAAACTGATGTGTGACAGAAAACAGGCTTTTAGTGAATTATGAATAGCTGGCAAGGACTTATAAATACCCAGCTGGGCAAAAAATGCTTTATACAGAAGACAGTAACACATGAAAGATCAAAAATTGCACATAAATTGAAAGAAAATGAATATATTGTCAGAATGCAAACAAACAAAAGGCATATTTCAGAAAGTAAGCACTATAATATGCTTACTATTCCATGAAAACTCAGCAGCAAAAACAGATGAGCTAGAGTGCCCAGCAAAGTAAAAGCTATTTGGTATAATAAGTGCTTCAGAAACCAGGCAGAATAACACAAATCAACAGGTTGCTTATTACATCTACCTGTTTAGTAGCATAGGAAGGCTTAGATTAGCCATAAAAGGATTAGATTACAAGCACAAATGAAATTGCAGTGGCAGGGAATCAACATACTACTACAAGACTCAATAGGATCTACTGTGAGGAAAATTGTGCGCTTAAAGGAATATCCAGCTGAACTTGGATACTCCAAATTTTGTAAAATCAACTCATACATTATTTTCCTTCCTTATTTCAAGTACAGCTGTTCATTTCAATTTGCTGTTCTTTTCTGTCAGGTTCTTGATGTCTAATGTTTCTTCCATCACATTTTATACCCATTAAAAGGAGGTAGAGAAACTGCCATTTTTTTTTTTCTGGGTGAGGCTGATTTTCTGCATTTATATATCCTCATAGAAACATCAATTAGAAATTTCTCTTTAACATATACAGACACACAAGTGTAAGGGAATTCGTGTCAGACTTCTCCAAGATGCATCTGCTCAGGTTCAGGGAAAGCACTGAGGAGAAAAAAGCTTCTACTTCCTCTGTGTTTCACACAACATCAAGTCTTCAATCACTCTCCTAATAAGTGGTCTTCTTAATTGTGCATTATTGCTATTTTCAGCATTTTTAAAACTAAATTACCCCAAATGAAAGTAGATGTCCAGAGGGGATCCATTCCCTAAGAAAACACATTTAGAAGGAGTAACTAAACACTCGCTCTCTAAAAAGTTGTGAGGCAGAAATTCTTAATAATTATTAATTTCAAATGATCCCAGAGGACCCAGGTGGTTTTTTGGGGGGTTGGGTTTTTTTGTGTGTGTGTGGGTTTTTTTGACAGCCTTGTTCTCCTTGGTCTCTCCCAGACGATACTTAAACAGGGTACAACACAGCAATCAGCAGCAGGAAGTGAGTTACTTCACTAAAACTGAGAGTGAAACATGTCAGGAAAGAAATTTCTGGCATTGCATCTTTGTCATGATTCTTTGAAAAGCATTAACATTTTGATGTTTCCATAATTTTTTTTAACAGAATTCTGTGCACTGGTTCTCCCACCAAATTGGAAGATCTGTAGGAATTCTTACCTAGCTGAACCAGTCAATAGACAACAGGAGGCCAGGCATGGACATTTCAGAATAATCTGATAATTCAACCGCTCCTATCTGAAGTTACCGTCTCTTCCTGCTGGACTTCGTAACCATTTCTTAAAATCCATGCTCTCTGGTTTGAAGAGCACTCCTCAAAACTTTTTCCATCCTGCCTCCAGTTACTATTGTAGTCATCTATTTTCTGCTTGGAAATCAGGAAGGCTCAGGACCAGGGGCATACTATACAGCAGACAGCCCAGGAGACAGTCTCCAGCTCAGACTACCCTGGCAGGATTGGAGCCCTACAGAGAGTGAACAGTGCCATCTTCTGACCCACTTCCCTGATCTCCTAGGGCATGCCAGTCTTCTTCAGTCAGCCAGGCATGTCATGACTTACCCAGATTCAGATGGCAGGACAGACCCATCGAGTTTGCATGGGACAAGGAGAAGTGGAGAGGTAAACAAAACAAGGGAGAAAGGAAACAAATCCCTGCATAAAAGCTTCTATCATCCAGCAATAAAAATTGCCTTGTAGCCTAGAAAGAGTCATCTTTGATTTACTTTCATCTCTTGATCTTCCCAGCTAAGAAATAAGCAATAGCTAATTTCTTAGCAGCATTGGATTTCTTGTATTTGATTTGTACCACTTTGAGACTTCGTCAGTTTTGAAATGCCTTAATGTAATCTGCTTTCTACCGGGGCATGGGAAATACAACATAGATATAACTCATTCCATCTATAACAAAAATAAAACTCCTTATCCTACCTTGCCAACTATTTGAAGAACACTTGTTGTTTGGACCTCAACTGTCACAGAAACAGACTCCACAGTATCAGTGTTAACTTATAACACACTTTTCTTTTTGAATGATTGTTGGGAAAAGAATGCTCTATGTACATTTTTATGAGGGACTTAAGTTTTCAGTTTGAGGATGATTTAAACCTCAGAAACAGCACAATAATGCAATGGTTCTTTAGGCAGAGGAGAATCATACAGGTATCCTAATTGGCTATAAATCCTTTCCACAAACAACCTACGGGTTTTTATGACTTCTAAATTCTCTCTGATGCTGTGGATTGGGTAACCATGGCATATCAGATATGGAGGAAGGGACCAGATGGACAACAACATCAAAAATCCTTCAATGTTCAGAAAATTCTCTTTCAGAAAAGCACTTCTCAGAAAAAAAGTGGAGGCAGCAATGTACCTCAGCTACCATGATGAGAATTCAAGCTTATAGGAATGACAACTATTACTCTGAAGCTTCTGATCTGAAAAGCAACAGCTTCTATGTCTAGACTGTATCTGAGGGCAAATCTCAGCTTCTTCTAAGTGTGCTTTGTCCACTGCAAGTGCCAAAAAAGAGCAAGGATTCTCATTTTTGCTTTAAACAGTGAGTGGATGAAATTTCTTCTCAACTGGATATGATAGCTAGTAGAAGACCCCTTTGGGATTTATCTCCTGGTAAAAAGAGAGCAGCTCTCAGGCTACTCGGGCTTCTGCTGAGGATCAGATGATCCTTACCCAGCAGCCTGCAGTTGATGGCTGCATATTACCTCCTCCATTAAGCTCCCGTGCCAAGGAACTGCTCAGCATCCTGCTTTTATAAATGAGCATCATTCACTGCTGGATCCCAAAAACTAAGTGATGTTCTTCAATGAGAGACGAACTGTTTCACCATTTCAGAGTTACATGAATAGACTCAGAAAGACATAGGTACTGTGTCAGCATCAGCAGAGAAAATATGAAGCAGAAACAGGAGATGAATCTAAGAGTCTGCCTGCTCAGTTTGTTACTCCAAACTGCACACTGCTTCAACAGACCTACAGCCTAATCTATTAAACACAACCAAAATTAAGGGTGTTTCTGATGTTCCATTTCAAAAAACATTACTGAGATAAAACCAGACCCCACCCCTCAGCTCTAAAAGAGGATACACTACATCCTGCCAACACATTTCACTACAGGTGATGGACTGGATGATCATGTCACCTGAAAGACCAGAATGATTAAGAAGCTCAGTAGGGATATCCTCGATACCTGAAATGGTGTCCAGCCTCCTGCAAAGGGATACACTGCCCCTCCCCAAAGGAGACCTGAGACATGCCAACAGTTCATGAAGGTCAGGGCACCATAGGTGGCAGATCTGCTGACGGATTTTGATTGACAATGTCTACTGTGGGGGCCCTCAAACTCTCCTTGAAGAGAGAGTGTACCTTGCAGAGGTCAAAGCAAAAAAAGTTAATCAGCTGGTACATACCAAAGAAAAACTTTCACTCCTCTCATCTTCTCAGCAAGGCTGTGCTTCTGACCTGTTTTTTTTTGTTGTTTGGTTTTTTTTTACACTTACATTCACTCTTCTCCAAAAGACTTTTAACAAAGGTGTCTCATCTCTCTGCAGTCACAGCATTTAGCACCTACATCAATTGTCAGCCTTCCCAGAGCATTAGTGTCAGCATTCACCTTAACCCAGAAACCAGACACAGATCATTTACCACTAAGGAAGGCTGGTAGGGAAAGCAGTCTTTAGGGGAAGAAGGCATGTTAAGGCATATCATAGCACAGCAACTGCTGCAGTGCAAGGGTTAGAAGGTACCAGGGTACTTAATTTTACATCAGCTAGATAATCATTGGAAAACAAGGGGTAAGACAACAAAACAGAAATGGGAAGACCCTCTGGCACAAAACAAATTTCCCCATCTGTTATGCATGGATATTAATGTCTGTGTGTCTTTGAAAGAACAGCTAATATAACTAACTTCAGCAAAATCCTTTTTTAGCTGCATTACTTAATAGGTGTCCAACTCAACATGACTATACCCTCACATCTTTAAATCACCAACATGTACAAAGGCCAATCTCAGTGTGAACAGCTGTTTGCAGAGCTGCATCAGCACAACTCATCACAGGCAAGCTATTTTCCTTACAGCATAATATGGAACACCCAATTCAAGCACATGTCACATGATATTTCAAGTCAACAGCTTTGTTTCAATTTCTTCTTATTGTTATCATTTTTAACATTTCCCTTTATAATTTTAATAGAAATTCTTTCCCCCCCCCGAACAATGTTTCTATACTTTCTAGAAGTTAAAAAAAAAAAATAGAAGAGATCCCTCAAAAAGCCCCTTGAAAAATATATTTCTGTTGTGATTGGCTTTAGCTGGGTTGAAACGGTGGCATGGAGGGATACAGGCTCTTTAAGAAGGACACAAAGGGGAGACAAAGAGTGCGTGTCACCCTCTGTCTGCATGGAGCTCTACCTGGGAACAGCTGAGTTACTGACAGAGAACCTATGGGTAAGGATTAAAAGGAAGACAGGGACAGGTGACATGAAAGAGGGATTCTGCTATGGGCCACCAGACCAGGAAGTGAGCAGATAAGACCCTCTATAGACAGATAGGCACAGCCTTGCATTTGCAAGCCCTGGCCCTCATGGGGGACTTAAACCACCCCAAAATTTCTTGGAGGGACAACACAGGCATAAGCAATCTGGGAGGTTCCTGGAGTGTGTTGACGATAACTTCCTCCTCTGAGTGACAGAAGAGCCAATGAGGAGAGATGCTATGTTGGACCTTGTTCTCACCAACAAGGAAGGACTGGTAGGGAATGTAGAGCTCAGAGGAAACTTTGGCTGCACTGACCATGAAGTGATGGAGTTCAAGATCCTTTGGGCAACAAGGAGGCTGCATGGCAAACTAACTACTCTGGTCTTCAGGAGATCAGACTTTGACTTCTTCAAGGATCTGCTTGGTAGAGTACTACGGGATAAAGCCTTGGAAGGGAGGGGTGCTCAAGAAGGCTCTTCAATACTCAAGGGTCACTTCCTCCAAGCTCAGAAGTGATGCAAAGGAAGTCAGGCAAAAACATCAGGAGGACTGCATGGATGAACAAGGAACTCCTGGACAAACTTAAACACAAACAGGAAGCCTACAGAGGGTGGAAGCACATTCAGGTAGTCTAGGAGGAATACAGAGAAATTGTGGGTGCAGGCAGGGATCAGTTAGGAAAGCTAAAGTCCTCAAGAATCAGTGCAACAAAACCCACACAGAGCAGGGGAAACCTGCCTTAGCAGAAGCATCTTTCACAACTGGCTTTTCATGAAACCATCAAAATCTTTTTTAAAAAAACAAACCTTAAACCAAGTTTGATTTACAAGTTTCAAATGCTTCTAGCTTATGTAGATATGCTACTCTTCATATGAGACAGAAAGATCCTTCTTCCAGGCAGGTGCACACTAGGAAAAGTGAAGAAAAAAAAAAACCATCTAGACCACTACTTACCTTGACATTCACTTCTTCTAAGTTCAGTTACTAATTATCTCACTGAGGGTGTTCCACTTTATATCATTTTTTCCTGGCCATCTGCCAAGATCAGCACCCCTCAGCACTTTTACCTCTTGGGGAGCAAAATTACATCTCCAAGATCTCTCTTTAATTGCTCTTCCTAGGCAATTACATCTTTTCTCCAATAATAATGGATTTTGAGTTAAAACCTTCCCATAGTATTAAGTGATGTCACTAAAGCTCTGCTTCAAAATAGCCCCAAAACCTCAGCATACTGCATGAAAAAAAAATGGCAGTTAAAGGCAGTATCCTCTTTAAATTGTTGTGAGGAACAAGAAGCAAAACCCTGAATTTTGAAAGAAACACAATCTTTGCATTCTGGTATTTCAAAGGACTCATCTTTTCTATGAAGATTGTATTAGATTTGACAGAGAGCATCAGAACAAGTTACTGATGGGTGAGGCATTGCAGAGTGAATGCAAGAGTTCAAATAGACAGCACTGCTACTGGAAAAAAAGGAGCAGAAATCTCTTGGCCTCAATGACAGCTCCTTTGTCCACCTGCATAAAACAGCCAGGGTCTGGAAGCCTACTGCTTCAATTCCTGATGAGCATTCATGGTTCGCAGCAGGTAAGTGGCACAGGAAGATGTAACAAGGATAGAGCAAGGGGTCAGAAGGTTGATCTGCTCTTAATGACAACCCATACGGAAGGGGAAGTCTAATGCAAAACATCTAGTGGTTCTGGGGCTTGACTGGGATACACAGCATGGGCTCAAATGAGATAGCAGAGATACAGCAATAGCTTTATTGCATAATACCCTTAACACTACACTGATACAAGTAAGCATAGATGGATTTTCATTTACAATACTTTTAAGAAGTAAGAAGTCAAAATTTGCTTTACTGAATAACACTATTCTTGGATGAAACTTAAAAATGTATTATTCTCAGTGGCATTAACCTTTTTTTAATAAAGAACAGCACTATTTTATTAATATTACTTCTTAAATATATCATATAAATAAAACAATAAAACATAAAATAGGAAAATAAAATTATGCTAATGCAGTTCTCATACAAATTATTTTTTCTATTTAAGTGCTTCAGAAGCATCCAGAGAAAGCACAAAAAAGCATTCAGGTCAAGTGAGGATAACTTTATCCTTCTTGCTAATAAACAAGCCTTTGTACATATTGCCTCAGAATGCATTTTATCTAGTGAATGCAAACATCTTTGATATGGGAATTGAGGCCAAAAATCACTGCTTGCTAATCTCTTGATTGTTTCCAACTGAGATAAAATAAAAACTGTGATGGGCAGTTTAAAAACACTAACAGTTACTCACAGAAAACATCCATCTCAAAAAATTCCTGAAGTTGCACTTAAACAAGGGATATTTGATGAAGTGTTCAAGACCACATTTTAAACAGGAAAAAAACACTTTTTTTTAATACAGACACACACACAAATAATACCATGTTAAGGATTCAAAATTAAGGCTACTTCAAAGTAACCAGATAATTTTTCATGAAAATAATAAGTTTCTGAATGACATTTTCTTTTCCTAATCAAGTCATTGACTGTTCTGGACACTATTAACAGATCATTTTAGCTCAGTAGTAGAGGTACACCAATCTGAATAAATATTTTTCCAAGTTCAAATCACGTTGTCTGGACTCATGCTGCTCCAGACTCAGAACACAGGAAATAACTTTAAAAAAAAACCCCAAACCTTTCATAAATCCAAAGACCTCACTTTAGGGATTTCAGGTTTTAAGAAAATGACAGTTCCTTCTGTGCAGTCCTAGAGCCGCAAGATTGTGATAAGCATGGTACTAACCCATGTGCTTTTTGACTCCATATGCAACACTGACCTTTTTCAACTTCAATTTTTCTGGGTGGAGACAGGGGGTCAGAAAATGGAATTTAGATCTTTGTAATGGGCTAAGCATGACAACAAGACAGAGTGAATGAAAGCATACACGTCTCACTCAGATGAAAGATTTCATTAGCCTGCGACGAGAAGCTGAAGTGACATGGTTGGTTTTGCTGACCTCAGACACACAAACTGCCTCAGCACTGTCAGAAGCAGCTGTCCTCACCAGTGTAAGACTAATGGATCACCATGGTACATTCATATCCAGGGCAGAGGGAAAAGGAAAAAAAAAAAAACACAGGCCTGACTTACGTACCTCTGGAAGGCAGTAATCACCTAAATTCACACAGGCTCATATAACCTGCCAGCAATTGTCCCTGCACTGCTGGACAATGTCCACCTGCCCACGGAAGAATGAGATTGTATTTCTTCTCTCTTTTTTTTCCCTCCCTCTTCCTTTAAGCTAGCACCAATATTAGAACAGACCTGAGACAAAAGAACACTTTCTAGGATGTATTGGTAATGACTGACCTACTATTATTTGTCCAACCGGTGCTTCAAGACAAGCATACTCTGTAAGAGAGGCTGCAGAGTCATCAAGAGTCCCATCCATCCCTACAGATCAAGGGGGATTTCTGGAGTGGAGATGAACCTCAGCAACTTTCCCTCACTGCCTCCCAGAAGCCAGCTGTAGTGTATCAGAGCACCTCATATCTAAAGTCACCTCAGGATCAGACTAGAAAACGCAAGCGGTGCAACAACAGAAAGTAGAGAGCAGCAGAAAATGCTCTAGAGAGGACTTTCTGGAGAAATGTAATCAGATCAATGAAGTCACAAAACGCTTGTGAATTTATCAGTAGCAAGCGTTAGGGGAGAAACAGCAGAAAGAATCTTGACAGAAAGAGAACCAACCCACCTGTGAGATGAAGCCAAGCAGCACGAACTGACCACCTAATGGAGCAGAGGGATAAAGAGATGACTAACAAGAGAGAATAACTTCATTTTTGCACTTCCACTTGTGATTGCAAGTGGTTAGGCCAGCAGTGCTTTGAATCACAAGCACAATAGCGCATAGCATGTATTCTTCAAGTATAATATTTGGGAATAAAACAAGGTTCATTTTAATGCTGCCCTTTAATACCTGCAAGAAAACACTCCACTTGTACAAAGTTAAAAATGCATCCTGACAGAATAAAAGATGGAACAAGCCCAGACAGGCAGCATATAGGAGTCATTTTGTTGTAAAACACTGGCTGTCTGGAAAACTGTACAACTGTATTTTTGAAATATAAATTCAAAATCAGTATAATAAGAAAAACAGAATTTCCAGTTCACCGTTTAAGATCCCCCAGAATCCCCTAGTTCTACTCAAAATTGGAAGCTCTTCCTTGTTATGTTACAGAAAATCAACAAATGCAGTTTTGGACCATTTGATGTATACTATAAGAAATACAGCAGAGAGTAAAACTGAAGAAAAACGAAGTAGCCCACCAATGTTAGCATGCAACACCTCCAAACTAAGCAAAGACCTTCCTCCTGCAACTGAAATTGAAGCAATCTCTCTCCTTCATTGGCAATCCTCGTACTAAAAAATAATTGTCTCTGTTTATTGGTGTGTAAGGGTGCTGGGAGGTTTTTACCTATGCTTTGCAGTTATTCAGTTCTCCATGCTAATATTGGCTGAAGGAGATCTAATTAGTATAATGTTCAAACTTATTTCTTTGTAATTATACAGTCCATAAAATCCATCACTTTAAGGCACACTTTTATACATGCAAAAGAGAAGTGCCACTACTTAATCTTCCTTACAGTTCTTTTTCCTTAGTTACTGTTGTGATATCACTGGTCAAGCTACAAAACCTGAGGTTTCACTGAATTCTAAGACAACTCTAACTTCTTCAGGAAAAGAGCTCTATATTTTTAGCCCACATAAAATTATTATTATGCAAATCTCTCAACTCTACATGGTTACCCAGCCTTAGAACTCATTACAGATTCATTAAAAACACAGTTGTTCCATCTTCTCTTCCAGATACTTTGAAATTTAATAATTATCATGAACTAGGGGATAATACTGCAATATGAACATTATATTCATCACAAAGCTTTTGTGCTGTTGCACAGGATTCTTTCATGCTTAATTTGTTATTAATCATACTTTAGATTATAGACACTGTTGTGTTTTTTAAAAAAACAGTAAAAAATTCTCATTTGAAAATAAAAAGTTTGTATCATCTTCCAAATACTTCCCACTCTGCTCACATATTTTACCAAAAAAATGAAGCAACACAAAAATTAATTACTCTCTACAGTCACTAGATTGTCAGACTGCTCTTTTTACAATTTTTTAATGGGACATGGAAAAGTTCAGAAGACAGCAAGGCAACTAAGGTTTAGGGAAGAGGGCAGACAGTTTAAAAGGGGGAACATCAGAAATGGGTAGTTACTTCACACAGAGGCACAGATTGTGAGGTGAGGGAAGCAACCAAGTTGCAGGACTGATGGGATGAAATGCAATACCAGAACACTGTCCTTCATTTATGGAGATAAGTATTAGGTAGTACCGTAAACAATCAGGAAGTATCTCCAACATATTTAAGCACAAAAGTAGACTGCAAAGACAATTAAAAAGTATTAAAAAAATAATTTAGGTACTTTGATCCTATTTAAACAAGGAAAATTTCCAAGTGGCATTAGTTTTTAGGTTATTACTGACTATTAACATTGTCACATGCAGCAATAGTTAAATATCAAAGGTAAATAATGACTGGGTGATTCAAACATTTATAGTAAAATAAGTGACTTGATAGAGTCGTAAAAAATGTAAAGGATTTTAATTAGGCAAAATTGACAGTGATGAACAACAAAGATGAAAAACAGACTCCTGCTGTGGACATAAATTCTGCTTAACTAATCAATGTAATCAAATGCATAAAAAGTCTTCACACTGGAGCTGCATACAGCAATTTCCCAGGAGAAGAGCAGGGAAATTTCCACTTAACATAAAGGGAACACCAAAAGGGTTTTTGTTGGTGGGTTTTTTAATTTTTTTTTTTAAATGTGTTACTATTCTTTACTTCACTGTCATCAAAGCAGGCAGATAAAATGATGGGCTTCACCTAACACAGTTTGAACCCCCACAACATCTTCATCTGTTACAATCCTTTTTGCTGTTCCAGATAAATGAAGAAGATATCACAAAAGGTACTGAAAACCATTATCACAGCAAACTGGATAGGAATAAAAGCAACCACGGCAAATTCACTGCAGAATGCTGAAAGAAACCTAAGCTTGGATATTGTATAATGAACTAGGAAACTTCACCATGAGGCTGTTTTTCAGGCAATATAAATATGCTGAAGACTGGGGGGAAAAGGAAAAAGGAGGAAAATAAGATGATTCATTCAGTGTTTTTGCATGAAAAAAGTGGCCTGTAGTTGGTCACTGAAGGATAACTTAAAAGCTGCACAACCATAGAGTGAAAGCTAAAAAAACCCTACCACTGCTGTCTAAGAGTGACAGATCAGAGGGAAAAAAAAGCAATAAAAAAGAAAAACTAAGGATATATACATACAATTTTTTTTTTTTTTTGTGGAAAAAAGGAGGGAGGGCCAACAAAAAAACTGCTTGGTGCATGATCAACACATTCATATCCATATATGCTGCAGCAATAAACACCCCAAAAATATTTCTCCTTAGAAATTTAACAAAGCATAGTTTTGTATTAACAATTCAATTCTAATCTCCTCCTTCTCTCATTTCCCCAAAGAGATTCAATAAAGCAATTTTTCTGAAATATGTTATTTTGAATGACAACTAAAAATAGTACACTAAAAACAAACTAAAATTGCAGTGCAGAGGCCAATCTGATCATTAAATTTAAAGCATGAGAAGGTAATTGAAGCATTCATTTTGAAGTGATAACAAAGCAGTCACTAGCGTATTAGAAGTCACTTGACTGCTTGATTGCTGAACAGTAGAAGACCCAACGGATGTGAAAAAAAACATTCCACTGAGATCTGTCCAACATTGTTTCTCATCAGGAGTGACTGACCCGAATATGCTTCCCTACACCACATACTGAGTAATTAAAACTAACAACACAAGTCTTCAAATTATAGCTGAATTTGGAAAAAAACAGAAGTATGAATGTATCTTCCATAAAATCTAATGTTAGACTTTGACATTTAAGAGGAAGCTTGATCTGTTTCAAAACAATCCCCAACAGATCATGACAGCTACTGTTTTAAGAGATCATTTTGTAAGTCCTAACTTTTAATTCCTCATGGAATTAACTGGCTGCAATTGGTCACTTGCGTTGTGAAGTTACCATCCTTCACTTATAGTGGTATTGACATTTCCACCACATCACTCTTCAGTATCACGGACTAGAATTCAGCAAAGGCATTAGCAGTAGGGCTCAGCAAGCTTCCACACAACTGTAAGATTCACTTTGCCACAAATCTCACTTATTAAAAATAAAAGAATTGCACAGTTTGATTGTTCTGCAACATTATAAAATCATTATGTGACAAAACCAATGGTACGGTAATGAACTAGGAAAGGAAAAAATAATTATATGGTTATTTTGATACAATGCTCACAACCTTTACAGACTTAAAAAGTTGCTGAAATATAAGAAAAAGTGATGCTGTAATTATCCCAAATCCCAGCAGTCCCCATTTCTTAATTATAAGAATAACCTGCTTGCCTAGAGGAACAGAAGGAAAAGCAGGGAGAGAAGGGACTGGTACTGGAAGGGACTCTCAAAGCCATTCCAGCCAATAGTGTGTCTAAAAAAATATTCAAAGGGACAGGAGTGAAATGTAACAATTAAAGGAATGAAAAAAAAAGGTTTAGATTTTTCACAGGATGCCTTGTTCTCATTTTCTGTACTAGGGTGTCTAACCTCCACTAACATCCAAAGAGATACTCAGAAGTGCCAAAATTGTTCAGTGGATGACTTCATCCTCCAAATTAGACCAGACCTTTTCAAAGCCATGACCTCTTTTTTTTGCTTAGTCACTAAGACATGGTTTTGTAAGACATCCCTAATCAGAACAAAACACTAATCAGGATGGGAGATGTGGTTGTGGTTAAGACAAACGTCCATCTCTCCCCTTTTCCCTCTTTACCTCCAACACTATAGTTAAGTTTTTTGGGGTTTTTTTTTGCCATGCAGTTTAACTAGTTTTACTGAGAATACAGTAAATTTAATTCCCAAGAGGGCTAAAGACAAGCCTTGTGCAGTATATCCTGATATGGAATGCTTATGTCTTATGTTAAAAGTGTTCTCTTTACAAGGGATGTTTTTCTACATAGCACACTTAATTTATTCTATAATTTCTGCAGTAATTTGTAGAGAGGACACCAGAGTGGACACAAGACAAAAATGCTATCTTACCAAAAATGATAGTACTGACTCACAATTGGCAAGAATGGAACAGGTTCAAAAGTAATTTACTAGTCCTTTGTACTGAAAGTTTTGCTGATGCTTCAATAGAGATTAATAGGCAAAGGTTCCGCTTTAAAAACAAACTTAAAAAAAATCTTTCCATAGAAAAGTCTAAGGGAAACTAACTTTTTGCAAACATTCTCTATGCTATAACATTTTTTTTCTAGTATTTGCTTGATGTTTCAAAAACATGTTAGTGTTAAACTGGAAGTAATAAAGGACTTAGGAAACCTGTAGATTTGACAGAATATGCTATTTGATCTTATTAACCAAGAGAAGCAATTTCACAGCAAAATATAAATGACTCATTTCAAACATTTTGATCTCTACTAACATGTAACTTACTACACAAGCTCTCTGAAGACTGGGGATATATTATCCTGGTAATTTGTTGGTGGTCTAATATGCCTCCAAGCTCAGCAACGTCTGAGTTCCACCACCAGCTAAAGCCTTGTGGGTTTAGTGTCCGTTTCAGCAGGAGCATGATCCCCCACATCTACCTTGGGTATCAAGTCAAAGTGTTCCACTGCTCATTAGAGAGGAAAAATAGATCACCAGGAAATATTACTGTATATCCACTTGGTGGAAGACAAAGAGGTCTGGCAGTAAAACTAGGCTCCCTTTCCTTCCCTGGCAGTCTGGATATTCTCCAAAGTGAAATCTGTCAGTCCCATAAGGTGATAAGAGAAATTAAATACTACCTCTAAAGCAAAACAACCAGCTTTGCTTAGGGTTTTGGAAAAAAACAGAAGGAAGAGAAAAAAAATCACTTTGCCCTGTCTTCAGGATTGGGCTGCAGGCTATGAATAAAATAGAAACATTTCCCTGAAGGTCTGGGCTAAATATCTAAGCTCTGGAGAGACACCGGGCTGATGACTCATTTATCCCATTAGCCTTTCTTACTGGCTAGCTCTAAGCAGTGACTGCAGATCCCTGTCCCAAGGCACTAATCCTCCCCAAGCACAATATAGGATACTCGTATGCATGTCAGTGCGCTATACCACACACTGGAGAATCTAGCATCTAGAAGCCAATC
Organism: Piaya cayana; assembly: GCA_013389865.1. NCBI lineage: Eukaryota > Metazoa > Chordata > Aves > Cuculiformes > Coccyzidae > Piaya > Piaya cayana. The sequence continues at coordinate 13,245 of WAAB01021507.1, read as the reverse complement.
TGCCCTGCAGCATCCAGTTCTTTCAGATCAAGTCCTCAATAACTTATTAAAGACCAGTAGGAAAAGCTACATTATGTTGTCTGTGAGAGCCATTAAGAGAGGATTTATCTGGAACATACTAAGAGGAAAGTCAGACTAAATGATGTAAAAGTCTCTCATGGCCTCAGCCTGTGTAAAAGGATCTTTATTTCAGAGGGACAGAGACACCAATTAACTTGTACTTTAAAAAAAACCTTAAGAAAACTGGAAGAATGATGCTAGTCTGCTTGTAAATCATTCATTCTACTTCAGTTAATTCAAGCTCCTTTTCCCCTAGCATATATCAGTGTATTCCATAGTAAGATACATGGAATAAAGCACAGAAGTAGAACACACTTTGCGGTTCAAGGCTACTGACTATATGTATTGCTTCACCACATTTTTATATTCTGTATGTGCTAGGCTGAAAGTTAAAAAATAAGTCAAAACTTTAGACTGCAATGAAGCAAGCAATTTTGCCCCTTGTTCCTCCCCGTTGTCCTCAACATGCCAGACAGTTGGGAATAATACATGCCTACTCATCTGTGGCAGAAAAGGATCATTTACAACAAAAAAACAACTAGGTATGTCTGGGAGGCTTAATTTCCTTTCATATTATCAGGAGATACAAGCTTACTTCAGTTACAAGGAAAAAAAACTGTCAGGGAACCTCCTACCATGCCTCCTGGTCAAAACCAGGATCTGACTCCACGTAGGTACTCGAAACAGAGTAGTAGGTGCTGAAGAACAGCTATTCCACATACTGGGATACTAGCCTAGTCACTGGGAAACACAGAATCACTAGCTTGGAAAAGACCTTTGAGATCATCAAGTCCAACCATTCCTATCAACCACTAAACCATGCTCCTCAGCACCTCATCCATCCATCCATGCATCCATCCATGCATCCATCCATACTTTAAATACTTCCAGGGATGGTGACTCAACCACCTCCCTGAGCACCCTGTACCAATATCCAGTGATCCTTTCTGTGAAGAAGTTTTTCCTAATGCCCAATCTGAACCGCCCCTGGCACAGCTTGAGGCCATTCCCTCTTGGCCTATCACCTGTCATTTGGGAGAAGAGACCAACACCCACATTTCTACAACCTCCTTTCAGGTAGGTGTAGACAGTGATAAGGTCTCCCCACAGTCTGCTCCTCTCCAGGCTAAACAATACCAGTTCAATCAGCTGCTCCTCAATAAGACTTGTTCTCCAGCCCCTTCACCAGCTTTGTTGCTCTTCTCTGGACATGCTACAGGACCTCAAAGTCTTCCTTGTGGTGAGGAGCCTAGAACTGACAGGATTCAAGGTGTGGCCATACCAGTGCTGAGTACAGGGGCAGAATCACTTCCCTGTTCCTGCTGGCCATGCTGTTTCTGATACAAGTGAAGATGCTGTTGGCCTTCTTGGCCACCTGGGCACACTGCTGCCTCATGTTCAGCTGCTGTCAATCAACATCTCCAGGTCCTTCTCTGCCAGGCAGCTTTCCAGCCACTCTTCCCAAGCCTGTAGTGGTGCATGGGGCTGTTGTGCATGACTCTTCACTTGGCTTGTTAAACCTCATCCCGTTGGCCTCAGCCAACATGGGCATCAGCCCATAAATCCAGCCTGATCAGATCCCTTTGTAGAGCTAACTATCCCAAAGCAGTGCGAAGAAGGACCATGCGTTACCACTGTGGGGATCAGTCAGACACTCTCCCCCAACACATGTGCTGAAGTGAGAAGTACAAGAATAATTTATCTTGCCAGTAATACAAGACGATAGACACTGCACAGGAATGCAGGCAAAGTTGCAAATATCACTGCATGAAATACACGACTGCAGAACATGCAAAACCATCACATAGTTCTCTGGGACAATTTTAATCTTGGATTATAACTAGAACAAAGCCCACCTTTAAATCAGTCTTAATCTGTGCTTTTACTTTTTAGCTGATTTTTAAATGATGTCATTTTCTTTGGATAGTAATCATTAAAATATGTTCATTCGCAACTAAATCACACTGTACGTCAGGAAATATACTGTGTATTCTGAGAGCACATGACATAAATGTTATTTGAACAGTTGTAAGTTGTCAGAGCTGTAGCTTTATATTTATTATCCTCACATTTATTTTATTAGAAAATAGTAAGCTAAGTTTCTGCAGTGATTTTAACATACTTAAACCAAACTCAGTTTGAATGAAAAGTGAGCCCTTGTTTTAAGGCATAAAAGAATACTGCAGAATGGTATTAATTCACTAAATAAATTGCTTGTAATGACTTGTGAACATATGAAATCAGAAATCATAATCAAAATTTATAAAAAGGAAATAATGCCTCTAATTAAGTAGTAGACACACCCAGTTATGGATTTGAAATGTTTTTAAGATTGCAGCCTTGTGTCCACACGCAGCTTTTATTTCCAGATTGTCAGGGGAAAAAACAAGTTTGTTACTGGCTTAATGCAGTCAGTTCCTCAGCGTTCAATAAACCAGCCGCTAAAACGAATCAGTCAAATAAATTGAAAGAGAAAAATGAGCTTGCAACTCCTGCAGGAGAAGCAAGAAAGATAAGGTGCTGTCAGAAGGTTCACTGTTCCAAATAAACCGGAATCCTGGCTGCTTGGAGTCTAAACTCCCTTTCAGATCAGTGGCTGCACTTTCCCGTTATATTTTTTACTTCTGTACACAAAAAGCTAAACATGAACAAATATATGTAACGTGTCATAGCAAGCTTGGTTCTTTATTGCTTCATAATAATATCAAATCCAGTTTCATACCATTTGTTTTCACCTTTGGTTCTAAATCCACCCTGTAACTGGCGGCTGGGCACAGGGGGCTGACACGGTGCCACAAAACACAGCTTGCTGCCAGAACAGGCAGCGCTTCCCTGGCCTCTTCTCCCTTCGCATTGCCCTGTATCTTCTGCTACAGAGAGGATATAAACCACAGCTGCAATTCCCTCAATGCACTTTAAAATAATGAAGGATTGTTGCAGGAGCACTCTTCCTTTATACTTCCCAAAGCGTCACATCCCAATTGCAACCCCACAAGCTCTTTTCAATGTGAGGATCTATGCATTTCTAATTACGAACAAATAATGCACACCTACAGACCACTAGGTCTTCTAGCTGTTGCTTCCTCAGGGACACCTCCATGGCCAATATAGTCAATTTAGTGTAAATAAACCACAATGAATCAGCAGAAATTATTCCTATCCCAACCATTCCTCCCAGCCCCCTGAGAGTGCCAACAGATGTGCAAAGGAGAGATCAGCAGTGGGGCATTGCCAATCTCCTTGGTGTTATTTCAACATCACTTGTCTGTTCAGCTTTTCACTGTCCACACTATTAAGAGGGGATAAAAGAAACAATTTTATTTTCTGTGAGTATAGTTCACTCCCGCAGAGATAAAATTCTAGATTATTCCATTCACAGTTGCATGGAAAAACACACATAATATAGCTTTATCACCTGAAATGATACAAAGCCGTTGTCATCTGAATCAATTGGTTTCCTGTTTACTACACAATACAGCACAAGAAAGCTCAAGGGGTTTAGCCTGCATTTTCAGATGCATCAATTCCCAGCACAGAGAGCTGAAAGTCCCCCTCCACAGAGCTTTGGCACAGGCACATATGAAATACTGCATTCAGGTCTGGACACCTCATTACCAGAAAGATAACACATTAGAGAGAGCTATTAGAGAAGCAACAAAAATGATAAGTGGAGATTGAAGAGACTGATTGCATCAAGACATTAAAAGTTAACCTCATAGAGGTTGGCTAAGGAACAACATTCTCAGGGACAGAGTAACAGCCAGTAAATATTTGACAGATACATACGCCAACAAGGAAAATGAAATATTTAGGTTGGCAAAACCTAGATACAATTAGGAATAACAAGATGAAATTAAGGCAGGCCTGACTATCAAGAAAAAGAGAAGGGTAATAGAAGGCAGGCTTTGAGAAGTCTATCGTCTGGGTGACTTAATAGGTCTTTTGTATCTCTGCCTCCTGTAACTCCATGATAATAATGATGAAGTGAAAGAAAGGACTCAAAGTATGAAATCCAATTAATTCTTTGCCAGTAGGCAAACCATCTTTATCAGATATTTTGGCTTAGCAATAAGCTTAAGCTTGGCAAGATAGATCCTACCTGTCAGTTATTCAGATGTAGCTTTTTGTAAAGTCTTCAGGGAAGCCAAGAGTATTTTTATACTTTCATTAAAACATAGACTGCATCCATCAAAGGAGAAAATTATATTAAAAAGCTCCGTGGCATTTTCAGACTAATCTGTGCATCTGACCGGTGCCATATTTAGCATTATCTAATCCATTTTGTGCATCTAACAGACTGCAAACCCTTAGGGGCAGAAATCCTATCTTCCTTTTTTTTCATATTACACAGCACTGAGCATGTTGACAGTGCTCAACAAATAATAGCCAATTCCAAGGCAGGGAAGAAGTCTGTGCTAGCATGCACTGTGCAGTGTTACTTTCACGGGATGAACCCTTACATTAGTAATGGAGTTGGGAGGCTTCAAGTACTTTCCAGCAGAAAAATAACTACTTCTTCTCTCAGGAAGAAAAAGAACTTAACAAAGACAGAAAATACATCAGAATACTAAAAAAACCTGCAAACCTATGATGTGTATAGGTGTGGAAACTGACAGGAAGAAGTAACAAAGAGAATATAAATTATTTAGGAATGGAAAAAATAAAAATATTTATACTAAAATGTAGCACTCATCAGGAAGGACCTTCTTTGAGAACACATACAGACAATTTGTATGCACTGTGATACCATCTTCAAAAGCACAGCCAAGAATGATGACTCAAATAACAATTCATTACTACGGTTACATTAAAAATAACCCGTATCTATGTACTTATCTATTTCCCAAGCAAACGTGTCATCCAGAGCACTGTTTATTTACACTACTTTTGTTCACACCAAAGTCTTGTAGAAGCAGGTCTTTGTCTGAGGGCCCAACAAGTCTGCTCTTCATTTTATTATGTGCCAAAGTTAATTTGTGAAAGACCATATAGGGACATACGGTTATATATTGATACGCTGCCCTTTAAGGTGTTCTGATTTAAAACAAAACAAGCTAAAAACTATTTATAAGATCAGTGGGAACAACTTATTGCTGGCAGCCTGTGTAGTACACCTGTATATTCCTCTGGCAAACAACTCCTTTTAATATTTAATACTTCATGTGTGTATTAATATATCACAGATTCCTTATGGCTATTAACTCCAGCTTGGAATCACATATCACTAACAACTCTCCTTTCTATCATCTTCAATGTTTATTTCTGGGCAGAGACGCTGCCTGTGCTGCTCTTATATGAACTCAATTCTGAGACACAATGCCAGTGCCAAATGAAATACTGATGGCCAAGAAAGGGTCAGGTTTTACAGAGATGCTTCAGTTTTTAAATAATACTCGTTAAGTATATGAAGCATCTGTTGTGCACGGCTCCCTTTACACAAAATGGATATTCAAGAGAGTAATTTACATTAAAGTAGCATAGTGAGGGAGATGAACACTCCTACCTCATTTGCCACAGCCTTCAAATGCTGCGTGCATTTACAAAGTTGATAATTTCAGAAACATTTGCACTGTAGCTTCTCTTTCCACAGATAACATTAGCCAAAAGTAGTTAAAATACATAGTCTGAAAATTGCACTTCTCTGGCTCAATTTCATAATCCTTAATACTTGATCAAATGAATCCCCTTTCTGTTCATAGAAATTTATTTTCTCTGTCAAATTTTCATTAGTGTGAGAACTTCACATTAAAGAAAATATATACTACTAGCTAGGTAAAAAAATAAATTTTATTCAGTTGTCATTAAACAATCATCCAAGATTTAAAAAAAGTCTGAAAAGATATTGGAAGCAATATATACAAAGTAAGATTTATATCTTGTTTTTATAATCATTTATGCTATTGAAAAGCCTAAATTTTAGTCCAAGTTAATGGGACTTCAGGACTTAAGATAATTTACTCCACTGGACAAGGCCAAGCAAAGGGAGACTCTCCAGACACATAATATCCCAAGCTGGCTTACTGTCAGCTTCACTACCTCCAGTGTTAAAATAGCACTTACAGGCAAATACATTTTTTTTTAACTCCTCAAAGTCAGGGGCAAAGACAACCACAATGACAGATTTAGCAATACTAGTGAGAAGTTAGTTCTAAACAAAGGAAGGTAGGAAAATCAGTTGAGATAGCAAAAATTCTAAAGATTTTTAATGCTATTTGTCAATATTAGCTAGAAATCCCATCTACAGATGTTATATAGCTGCTAGAAGAAACAAACACAGCTGAAGATGAACCACTTCTAACCATACATTCAGTTTTGTCAAGCCTACTTGAACTTTTTACATTGTCTTGCAACTGACTTTGACATTGAGGTAATAACTACTTGAAAAACTATACAAATAGCTAATTTTCTCTAATATTTAGATTTAAAAGGTAATTTAAAGTCCTCCTTCCAACATTATTTTAATTATTTACCTGTCTTTTGGGAGGTTTTAAGTTGGGGGGGGTTATTATTTTCTAGATTTTTAAAATACTGGGTTTTAGGATTCCTTAAGTACATGCCAGTTGCACTGAAACTAAAAACTTACCATATTGCTACCACAATGATGAATGAAGGCATAACTGCAACATATCTCAAAGAAATCTGAGGTTGGGATTGCATTGGAAAGCGTATTCTTGCAAGATTCCCAAAGCAATTTTTTGTTTTTCTTTAGAAATCAGGCAAAGACCCGAAGAGGAACATCAGTGTCTCAGTGAGTTCATTATTAGGGAAAGAAGGGACAAAAAATTAAATGCAGGGAGGGGAGAAGGGTGAGGGAAAACAGAAACATCAGTAGTGTGCAAGTTGCTAGATACTGCAGACAACGCACAACTGAAAACGTTCTCCCTATGAAGGTCAATATTATTTTGTTGCTTTCAATTAATGACATTTTAGAATTAAACAAAGAAACCGAACATTGCTCAAGGCTCTCTGGTTTAGGGTTCAAAGGAAAGCACTGCTCCCACCACACTAAGGGTCTGAAAACCAAGGTCCAAACAGCTGCATTTAACATGAACTAGATATTATTATGAGGGAATCTAAACCAAACCCTGCCTGTGGCAGAAGTGACCAGCAGTGGGGGCAAAAGCATATACATGTTCTTGCAAAAACTAGAAGACAACTCAAAGACAGAGGAATACCAATGAGCCCCACAGTGTCTACAAACCTCTCACTGATGCTACTGTCTTGACAGCCTCAGAGACCATTTGCACACAACTTAGTCCTTCACAGTCCTGAGCTGTCACACCACTTTCATGATTAACATGACAAAAAGCCAAACATTGCTTAACGTTTCAATAAAGTCTCTAGGCAAACCCAATAAACTCTATTAAGCATTTCCCACAAGATTTTCCAGCCCTACAAACCTATGAAGAAAACCCCATAATTTTTAGCTTGAATATCACTTTACAAGTTGATGTCATGCATGCACATATTACATTCAATGCTAAGATAGATAGCACTGGGTACTCCATAAACTCCTCCCCAAAAACATTTTTGCCATAAAAATCTTTCAAGGGGAGAAGTTTAATTACATTCTAATTCCAGAGATCTCTGCAAATAGTTTCACAACTTTCATCTCATCTGTATCTGACAGCAACAGCAGTAACACAACTCTTTACAAAAAACTAATTACCTGGGCAAGCTATAAGAGAGTGCAGTTTTCACAGCAGCTTCCAGGGTCCTGAGTAATGAAACTCAGCTGAAATGGGGACTGTAGCATAAGTAACCTGCTTACCAAGGGTCTCCACAAGAGACTACCAACCTCTTTTCCTATCACCCTCTAACATTTCCATCCCATTCCAACTCCTCATTTCACCCCAATGCTAGAAGTTCCTATCACCTTCATTCAAATCCATAACAAAGTGTTTCTGTGGTCACACTGTAATTGAGGACTGATTTTTTCCTAAACTGCTCTTCACAAATCATTTTCAGTTGTGCTCACAGAACAAGAATCAAAACTGAGATACAGAAAGACAAAACTAACTTGTATGATTGTAATAAAAAAACCTGATGTTTGTCACAGGTCCATAGTCACATCTACAGAAAAAATCCTGCTGAAGTGCCCATTTCCCTTGGGGAAGGCAAGCTAGAAACAGTTAAATCTGTAAAATTAAGTTCTAAAACAAACAAGCAGAGTTTTACACAGTATCAACAACTGCACTCTGAACAGACAAAACCACTTGCATGTTTACAGGCAGGGATGTGGATGATTTCCAGAACCCACACAACAAATTTGGCTTCATATTCCTACCCATGCCCAGTCCTAGTGTGAACTGCAGACACTAGGCCACAGCTGGGTAGACACACCAGATTAACTATATGCATATCAAACAAGTACACTTATAGCAGCATTTTAAGGACAATCCCCTAAGTAATTTCTTTTTGCCTATGTAACCTTTCTGGAAGGGAGACAAACAGCATACACAGAACAAAACAAACTGTACTACGCAAAACAGAACTGTACTCAAAACTCAGCAAGAAAAAGGTTTGATGAGAAAGTCTTTATAAGGAGAGACTTTAATAACTCACGTCTTCACACAAACCCATTGGAAGAGAAATTGCTGATTGCAAGACTTTGGGTTAAGAAAACACAGAGACTCTAGGTCCTGCCCATGTTTTTGAAATTCTCTTCCACAATAACACAGGATAGTTGAGTGATGATAACTTAACTTCCAAAATCTGTTCTCATTCTCCTTTATTTAGTGTGCATAAAAGGGATTCAGAAACCTGCACTCATTAAAACTGTCCACATTTCATCTTATACCAGGTGTTCTTCTCCAAAGAAAAACACAAGAAAATTGCAGACAATAATGCAATCCAGCTCCAAGTCCAGGTATGGTTTCCACATATTTCATAGAATAGAATTAGNGAAATCCATCTCAGTAAGGTCATCTATGAAATTCACATTTTACTCTTATTGCCAAATAAATGGCTAAACACCAGGACTGAAAGGAAGATGGCTGCATATCTGAACATACCCTGAAACAGTAACTCACCTGCAATATTTGTATTGATTCTTACAGATAATAATATCTCCCTCTAAAACATATTTCACTTGTTGTTTTCCCTCCACTGATCAGGAGTGTTTTATAAATGTTTTGAACAATCTGATGAGACTTTTAGCTACACATGCACATCCTGAAATTTTGTTGAGCTCCAAAAATAGGAAGGTAGTGCATGCTAAATAAAAAGAATCAATATTTTTATTATGGGTTGTTTCCTTCTATATATCCAATACTTTGCGAAGAACATGCTACACTAGATTTACCAGCAATAATCAGCTGTTTGTGTCTTCTACAAGAAAGTAGCTGAAAAAAAAGGAAGTTTTTCCTCAATGCACGTTTTAAGTTTGGCAAATTACTGATACTTTTAGGTTCCTTATTGATACAAATGCAGATACTGTTTCATTCTCTCACACTAATGTAAATCCTGATGACTTTCAGGGAACAAGCTGAAGAGGGATTTCAAGTATCATGCTTATAATGCAGTGCTAGTGCTCATATGCAATTCCCATCAAGGTATAACACCTTGAAAGGTTGAGCTGTACCTGTAGGAATGCGGACACATACTAACGATTTTGTCTAGACTACCACCAACTCTGAAATCTGCCATGAGTGTATCCATCCTGAAGTCCGAAATTAGGACATAGAAGGGTCTGCTTTCCATAAACAATGACTTGAAGCATTTGGCTGACCTAAATCTAAGCAGAGAGACCACAAACCAAATAAGCTTTCTCAGTAAGCTCAAATTCCACAAGCAACAAAGGAAAATGGTGTTTCCATCTCTGTAAAAACTATCATGGACAGTAGGCTAATTTTATACACACAGTTCCCACACAGGAACAAGTCTACAGTAGTGTCAATGCACCCGCTTGTTTCCTCCCTGTACTGACATTTGAAGACATTCTTTCTCTATGAAAAAAAGTACTTTATACAGCTCAATGACTTATTACTACACAGACATTTTAAAATTTGGCTTCATTACACGTTGCTGCATCCCCAGCAGTGACCAGGGATAATAACTCAGTTTCAAAGCAGCCTTCTGATATTTCGATACTAGGTCTGATGGTGCTCAGACACATCTGGTCAAGTCACTTTCTAAAGAAACATTAATTCTCTTTAAGTGTCTGTTTACAAGCAGGAAAGTGGATCCATCCACCCCAGGAAACCTAGTGCAGAGAACAAGGAGAACTAGAGGCTCAGCATAACTCTCCACTCCTCCACTACCTCATTCTGCGAAGAAATCAATAACCAAGATTGCTCTGAATCAAACCACACTCAGACCTACATGTGTATATCCTATTTCCCACACCACTGTATTTACTACCTGTTCTGCACCCTTTGCTTGGGGAAGTTTTAGTCAGAAACATCAGCAAAACATTCTGTGATGCTCCAACAAGTAAAGAAAAAAATAACTCAGCAAAGCTTTTACAAAAAGTCTTCTCGATGATTGTATTACACAGCCTGTACCATTCACTTTTCCATTCAGCATCCAAAAGACAAATGCTTCTTAGTACTGTGGTTTTTAATAGGTATATGGGAAATGCAGAATATCATTACTGTATTATGCAGAAGCAGAAAGAGCACGAAATACATATGTGGTGTGCTCTCTCAGTGCTCCTATGATAATTTCAAGAGTTCATTGTTCGTGTGATTAAGAAGGTTCAGCTCAGTTAGTATCACTTTGGCAGCACACACAAGATCTATGAGCATACCTGTTTGTGACACTTCCCACCCAATTAACGTGAGTTAGTCTTTTCCTCTTTCAGAATTAAGAGTCTTTGCTTCTGCAAAATGCAACTTGAACAAAACTAAGTTTGTGAGGCCTCCTCCTCCATGTGAAACAGCTCCAGCTCTTCCATGCTGCACTGTTGCTTTAAAAACATGCCATCAGGAAGGGTGCTGACATAATATCCTAATTTAAATGGTTATTTTTCCCCTTGTTAAGTCCTCAAGTGTTTTGAATACGGCACTAGGGTACAATAGAGAGTGAATAAGTAATGAAAGATAAAGAAGTGGATTTAAATAAAATATCCCCTATTACCATTCCTAATTCCTATCTATTGTTAAGATGACGGCCATCTGGAATATTATAGCAAGGTGCACATTCAAGAAGAACCCCGATGGAACAAAACGCAATTCCATCTCCAGAATAACAGTCCTAAATCAGGTTTTAAGAGGACAACCGGCTACCAAGGAGCCCGGTAATCGTGCCGATTTATCTAATCTCAGCCTGCCTTTGGATGGGAGGCTGGTGATGCCAAGCGCGGAGGGACCCCGGGATGAGGGGCGCCCACTCAGCACAGCCGCCTATCTCCCGCGGCAACAGCGCCCCCTGGCGCCGCGAAGGCTGGCAGGATTCTAATTGCGGGCTAATTACAGCCTTTCAGCAAGGTCAAACGGAACATTCGGAGGAAGCATAAAGGGTATTTTTTCTTTCTTTTTTTTTTTTTCTTCTTTAATGTAAAATTTGACATTTGTTGCCCTAACGAGTACAAAGGTTGCCTCCCTTAGTGTAAAACCTGCAGCAAGGCAACACCTCACGTATGCAAATGATGGCCCTTTAACCCACGCACCAAACAAAACTCAGCAAACATAAGGCTTTTCTCTAAATTAAATCATTCCTGAAACTACCTTCAATTGAAATTAATTCTTTCCCAAATGAGTCTGGCCAATAACATCACGCTACCTGTAATCATATTTATGTGATACTTTAAGAACGTCAAACTTGTAAACACATCAAATTCAGAAGTAATGGGAACAGCACTGCAGAGTGGCTGTTGAGTGCGAGCAATAAATCATATAAATTGCATAATTATAACTTTCCATGGCTCCAGGGACAGTTTACAATTAAAAACAAAGCAGGATGATTTTTCTAATCCTTAAACCAAGAAAGTTCTAGTATAGTAATCAGGACACAAGTGGTGGCACAGTCCTTCCTCCAGAGCACATTCAGCTACTGGGGATCCATGACCCCACTCCAGCCTTGCCCCTATCCTGAGGGCCAGGGGAGCCATAGACATGGATTCAAGTTCTATATGCAAGAGAAGCTGAATCCAGATACAGCACACTGAGACAGCCCTCACAATTGGGCTACTGATCTCCTACCTCTTCTCTAAAGGGAGGATAAGGAATGGGGTAGGTGGGGGTAGAATTGAATTCACCTCATTCTGGAGGTATGCAGGGGGAAAAGGCGTAAGCTTTGCTTTTGGCAAAAGGAAACATTTCATGCATCGCTAAATCAAGAGTTTCTTCCAATATACAATAATTTCTCTTCACCCTGCCTGCTCCCTGGTCCCACTTAAGGCTTTTTTTTTTCCCTCTCTCAATTTTCCAGTTCATTAGACAAAATGAAAAATAAATTATTTCCAATATCCAAATCACAGCTGCCCTCTAAGGACAACGGAGGAACAGCTCCTTTCCTGACTGAGCCCATACCATGCCCTACCAGCCAGGGAAGTACCTTCTCTGTACCCTTGGATAACATCAGCACAAAGTAAGTGACAAAACAAGAACTGGCAAAAGTCTTCTTGTAATACTTATTTAAGCTGGCATAAGTGATGATGATAGAAGACTCCGACAAGTTTAACTTCACGCTCCTTTCTCTCTGCTAGTAAACTGCTCCCATTTTCCAACCAATTTGCAGCTCATATACCTACTCACTGTTATAACTATTTACAGTAAATCAGTTGCCTGTGACTGTTGAAGCTATAGCTCTTAGCAAAGAGGCCAAATCCACATTTCAATGTAATAAATGATGACAAATTAAACCAAAACGCATAGCCAGAATGTGATTTCACAGAGGTGGGGTGGGGGCTGATTATCAAAGACAGGAAGAGTTAAAGAGCTTGCTGACAACTCACACAGTGAGCTGAAATAACACAAATAATGTGAAGAAAGCAAATCATCTACAGTATCAATGTGAAGCAAAAGCTATATTAGTTTTGTCTGTGCTGGTGATGTTTTACTGTTACAACTTTCAAACGACTTCTCCTACCTAAACTCTGATTACAGAGTCACTCTTCACAGAATCACTAGGTTGAAAAAGACCTTTGAGATCATCAAGTCCAACCATTCCTATCAATCATTAAACCATGCCCCTCAGCACCTTATCCACCTGTCTATTCAATACAGAATCTCACAGAATCAC
>WAAB01021503.1:0-16670 GCA_013389865.1 Piaya cayana | reverse complement strand
GCAACTTCAGAAAATAGGGGCATGAGGAGAGCTGCCACACACAGTGCATAAACTGGGATGGATGAGAGCTCTTTGCTACTGAAGAGAACAGCAAAGGGACTCAGGAGGAAGAACACAGGTTTCAATTAAGTCGGCTTCCTCCCACAAAGACAGGCTGACATATCTTGATGCTACTTATGGTTGGACTCGATGATCCGATGGGTATCTTCCAACCTGGTGATTCTATGATTCTATGATTGTGCTCGTTCCCTTGACTGCAGAGCTTCTGCAAACAAAGTCACAGTGAGGCATCCTGGCCCCTGAAAAGCCACCTTGCTGTCCTCTCTCTGGCTTCTGACCCACACTCAGCCTGGCTGTGGCTGCTGCCTTGTGCCCGGACCCTCGCCTGGAGCCTTCTACTCTTCACCCTTCTCCTCCTGGGGCTCCCTTGGTGACCTCTGGCAACTACATAAGGTTGGCTGCTGGCCCCAGAGCTCTGCAGCAACTCAGCACAAGCTTTTTGCAAGTGAGAAAGGGAAAAAAACCCCAAAACAACCCCCCATCCCCATTAAGGGACTGCCAGGAGCAGAACCTGCTGTTCCTCTCCAGCAGAGGTTCTCAAAGCCCTGTGATCTGTGCCCTGTGAGTACAGGCAGGACAAGGCTGCACTCATCAGCCAGTAAACCCTGCAGTCAGCAGCTCTCTCTAGCATCTGTCCTCACTTGACTTGCATGGTCCTAATTTCATCTGTGGGCACGTGCACAAAGCATTAATCTGCCCAACGATCTGTCGATGGCCTCTTTCACCACTCGTTAGCTCCCTCCACCCCAATTCCTACTGCCTCATTGCACGGGGGAAGATGAAGGTAGAGATAAAACCAGTCATTTATAAAACCAAGCTCTTCCAGAAAGGTGAGAGGACAGAATAAATCTGATCTGGCTTCTGAAGTGACATTCAACGGCCTAAAATACGGTCTGGGCCACATCCACGTTGGAACAGGACACGTTGTTAAGCGCCTCCATGTGTCCCTTGGTTTCCATCCATGAGTGCTGTCACTGTGGCACTACTCAAGAATTCTAAAAGGGTCACTGATTTCTAAAAAGGGTCAGGCTAAGACTGCGTGTCAGTGGTTTTAGAGAAAATTGTCTAGTACCCAGTGAGGTACCATGAGGAACTAAAGGCTGGTTGCTGATACAGCCTTCAGGAAATGAGTCAGTGGCAGAGGGAGACACCATTTCCTTCCTCTGTTCGAGAAGCCGCGAGGCACCCGTTGAGCAATGCCTCTTACGCAAGCACAGAAGCAGTGCCCGTCCCATACAAATGGACACCTGACATCTGCAGAAACACACACAGGGAAAAGGTTAAAAGCTCTTCAACAGCCCTGCAGGAAAGTGAGGAGCTCCGAGGACCCACTTACGGGAGGTCTCAAGGATTTCCTCTCCCATATAGCCTAGTTTCAATGAAGATTAATGGTGCTTTACGGGCACAGATATCAAAGGGAATTGCTTCATGTGCTCTTTCAGCCCATTTAATGGAGCAGAATATTATTATTCCAGCTGATACGGAGGAGGGGCTTCTTTAACTATTTGGAGGTTTAGTGTACGTATTCTCTACTGAATATACTGATGTTGAGGCTCTGGAGTGAGTCCAGAGAAGAGCAACGAAGCTGGTGAAGGGGCTGGAGAACAGGCCTTATGAGGAGCGGCTGAGAGAGCTGGGGGTGTTCAGCCTGGAGAAGAGGAGGCTGAGGGGAGACCTCATTGCTCTCTGCAACTACCTGAGAGGAGGTTGTGGAGAGGAGGNACCTGCGTCTGGCAAAGCACAATCTTACTCCTGGGTTTTGGGAGTTTTTTTAATCTCCATGGTGAACAGCACAATATAAAAAGCCCGAGTAGAAATAGGTGTCGATAGAAACGTTCCGTGAGCAGATGGATTTTGCCACTCTCTATCACGTGAGACAAAGCTGTTCAGGAAAAAAAAGAATTTAGGAAGTGACCTTTGTGAAAATACATCTGAAATAAATTCCCTCTGTGGCCTGCTTGACCTTTCCGAAGGTGTTTGAGAGCACAAACTGTCTGTGGGTTTCGTGGAAGGGCTCAAGAGGTGAAATAGCACTTGGCTGGAAGGCAGCGTCGGGATGGGTCTGCGCGTGGCTCTCGCTTGTGTCAGCGCAGACCAGAGTTGGAGGGGGATGGAGCGAGCTGTGATAACTGCTTGGAATTTCACATGGTAATGGGCGTCCGCCCATTACCATGTGAAATTCCAAGCAGTTATCACAGCTCGCTCCATCCCCCTCCAACTCTGGTCTGCGCTGACACAAGCGAGAGCCACGCGCAGACCCATCCCGACGCTGCCTTCCAGCCAAGTGCTATTTCACCTCTTGAGCCCTTCCACGAAACCCACAGACAGTTTGTGCTCTCAAACACCTTCGGAAAGGTCAAGCAGGCCACAGAGGGAATTTATTTCAGATGTATTTTCACAAAGGTCACTTCCTAAATTCTTTTTTTTCCTGAACAGCTTTGTCTCACGTGATAGAGAGTGGCAAAATCCATCTGCTCACGGAACGTTTCTATCGACACCTATTTCTACTCGGGCTTTTTATATTGTGCTGTTCACCATGGAGATTAAAAAAACTCCCAAAACCCAGGAGTAAGATTGTGCTTTGCCAGACGCAGGTGACACTATCGGCAACTCCTTCCTTCAAAAGAACAAAAACCAGCGGATGGCCCGATGCCAGTTTTTAACTACGAGCAGCTAAAACACACACAAAATTCGCCCCCAAGAAACAAAGCCCAGCTAATCCAGATGCCTCTGTCATCTTCGCTTTCCACTAAAGCTTAGGACTTTCCCTCTACTTCTACCTAAGGCAGAGTACGTTCACTCCAGGATCAAAGGTAACATTTCAAGGCACAAAGATTCAAAAATCCATGAGTCTATATTCTAAAACTCAGTGGGAAAAGCAAGACAACCTAAGTGGCTGGGTTTTCAAGAGTATTTGGTAGCAAATGGCTCCTGGTTTTCTCCCTGGGTGGTGCTGCTCACATTTCAAACCCTGGTCACATTAACTGAATTTCACCTACATTCGTAATTCACAATCAAACACACGAACACATGTAGGTCAGTCTGGAAAGGAAGGTGAGCGGTGTCCCAGCGAATGAGCTCCAACCCATCCCTGGCAGCAGTGGCTACACCAGGGCTGGGGGATTCCAGCTGCAGAACAGCTGTGGTGGGTTAATAGCTGTGTCCCCAAGACCCACACAGCTGTCCAGCTGTGCTTCTACCAACCTGGCACGTCAATGGACAGTCGGAGGGGTAGGATTAAAAAATCAGAGCTTTAAAACATTTCTGTTTCATCAGTATTATCCCTAAAACACATTTTCCGTAACATATGGCATGGACAGAATACACAATGGCGCAGCAGATACATACAAAGGCTTCTAGATCACTGTGCACTCGGCAGGATCAGCGTGACACACGTTATGTGCTAATTACCCACTGCGTTAATAATGGATTTTCTGGGTCTCTTCATAATTATATGAAGATATTTATATAGCTCTTTATTTTGGCCCTGTGTTCAGAAGCCATATTGATTAGAAAACGTAAATATAGGCAGTTCTTATGGATTGGAAAACCGAAACATTTTGCTCAGGGGAAAAAAAAAAAAACCAAACAAAATCAAATCTTAGAATTTTGTCTTCTCTCCACGGTGCGTCACTCCAGTGATCCACTCGGAAAGTTTGACAAGGCTCTGCTCATCGGCAAGAGCACCACTCCAAGCTCTCAACAAGAAGTATCTGCAGCGCACCAGTGTCTATTCTCTCCCTCGCATTTGCATGGCATTATACAGGCATATACACAGTGAAACGATAGGAAGGTTTATTTTCTGAAGGCTTTTCAGTTCCCTCGGAATAATTTCTGGCCCCTGAGCTGCAACATCTGCAGGGCTACATACCGTTGCTGGAGAGGAGCGTGAAGTATGTGACAGAGAATGTCTAGTGTTTTCCATCCCCCCATGAATGAGATAGGCTCCCGAGCCGGAGAGGATCGGACTTCCCCCAATGTCCATGGTGATGCCCACCATGTTGTGAGAGGGAATGGCTGTAGGAGAGGATGCCGCTGTAGTCACCTGAGCTCCACCTCCCTGCGGTTCGAAATAGGATGCTGCACTGCTGGGGGCGTAAATCTGAGCTTCAGTGTTGTAGGAGTAGGCGGCTCGTCTGTCAAAGGAACAGAAGGGTCAGAAGGTAGAACACATCTCGGTGGAGAGTTGCTGAGAGCTAATCTCATGGACAATAGACGGCCCAAGCTGGACCGCCTTTTAAAGAAACTCAACTCCACTGTCAGAAGGAACCAAACCCTGTGCTGTAAAACATTGTTACCCTGACAGCACTAACCAGGCCTGGAGCAAAGGCCCAGAGCGGCAGCGAGAGCAGAGCCCAGGAGATGCTCAGCAGCCACTGTGGGCAACCTCAGTGGCAAAGGCTGGGAGCATCCCAGAGGGCAGCAGACAGGAACAAGAGGAAACAACCCCCCCTTCTTCCTCTAGCAGCTACACTCTGGTCCCTAAAGCCACCCCACCTCATCACACAATGGGCTGGGCAGAGATAAAAACCAGACCCTTTTATGTAGGGGAGAGCAGGATTCCCTGTAGAACCATCCCTCCAGGAGATCAACACCTCCCCCAAGGCTAGAGTCTGACTAAAACAATCCTTGCACACAGGCAGCATGTGAAACGGTCCCTCCTCTTCCTCCTTTGAACAGCAGGCAGTGCCAGCAGCAGCACCAGGGTGGAAAGAGCCTGGGAGGCCTCTAAGAATGAGCCCAGCTGGGAGGGGAGCAGGGTTTGGCCACAGCCAACAAGAGCCTCTTACATGGTTCCATTGGTATAAACAGCTTCTCCTCCTTCCACATACTGGACCTGGGACGGATACACATGCTGCACGGATTGCACCTGAAACAAGCACCACAACCTCGAGTTACCGATACGTTATCGCCCAGGAACAGCGGGAGAAATTGCATATTACATCCTCAATCGACTTTCAACCTTACCTTGACATTTAGGCTTTATTTTTAAAAGAAGAGAAAAACAAACAGCCACCCACCCCTATTGCTTAGGGTTCCCAAAGGGTGTGTTTATTTTAAAAGGTCAAATTAAAATGAATAAATAACTAATTGCTCCAGGAGCAGTGGAAACAATGGGAGCTGGGTTTCCTCTGCATGCGTGTTTGAGGGCTGTTTCACCGCTGACTAATGAGGTTGAGAGGACGCTGGAGCCCTCCCTTCGGAGAGGAGCTTGGCAGTGCCCCTCGGCGCTTTCCTCCTCGGGCTGGCAGGGACCACACCGCCCTCCATCAAGGGTTTAGTTCTTTTTCTGAAACTGAGCAACCAAATAAAAAAATTGCTGGAGGGAAAGTCAAGAAATCCAGACCCACTGTCCACGTGAAGGAGCACCACACTTGGCTGGTTTCTTAGGAAACGATGACTCCAAGAGGCAAAGTTCAGATAAATAAAAGCACTCGCCCGGTGCTGTCTGTCACCCAGGCTTTCGGTGAAGCCACAGGCAGTCAGTACGCTTAGTTGCTTAATTAAAAAACATCCCAAATACTTTGCCTCTAAAAAGATCTTATAAAGGAAGGTGGCTATTAAATGGCAATTAGAAGCATCCATCAAATCCATCAAAATGTGTGAAACATAACTGCTCTTCCTAAACTTTAAATGTCTTGAGTTTCCTTTGTCATTAGGCTAAGAAAGGAAAAGAGGGGCGGAGAGAGGTGCTCTCACAGTGCTTTTCAGTTCCCTACGTGCACAAAGCTCTAATTAAGAGCACGGATTTTTCTAAGCAGCTATCTGGCACGGTTTCAAATGTCATGTGGGAAATGGGGTCCTGTGGACACAGGGGTCCCTGCGTGATGTCTCACCACGGGGGTCTTACCTGTTGTGGAACCTGCTGCACTCTGGGAACGGAGATTTGCTGCATCTGCGCTCCTTTGGGAGCGGAGCCGGCTGCCTGAACCAAAACCCTCTGAAAGAAGAAGGCACAGTAGCACACACTTACTTTCAGTTGGCAACACAGGGGAGTCAGGTATTCCCTTCCAAATTTCCATGGAAAGCTTGTCCCCGCCTCCCGTGGCAGCTCTAAGTGTCCCTGTGGTCCCCAGCCTTCCAGTATAATCTGCACCAGACACCAGCCTCAACTCAGTACTCTGAACTGGGGAAAAGCTGGAGCCACATTTTCTGACATGGATCATCCTTGAGTCTCCATGCAAGGAAATAACAGCAAAAAATTGACAGGAGGAGCTCAACACGAGGTTCACTTGCAGCTAAACAAGAACTGCTCCTCACACATCCACGTTTTCCTCCTACAGCTGCAAAGTTTCTTCTCTCACGGCTTCAGCACCAAACCACATCCTACCTCATGGAATTGCACTCTCCAAAATATCACAGACCTTACAGCTTCTACCAGCCCCAAAGCTCCAGCGATTCTGCATCAAATTTCAGTGCCACTAAGGGCATAGAAATGCTTCGTGTTGCCTTGTGGTGGTCACTGTCCTCTCCCCTGTCATCTCCATTATCTCCCAGCTCTTTGAGAAATGCTTGGCATCCAGTTTAAGGTCGGACACACACCTCAGAGAGAGCTCAGCACCTTGCAGATCCAAAATGATCCAAGAGATGTGGTGGATGGAAAGTAATTATTTAAGTGAGACTCGTGGGAACAGAGCCTGGGACCCAGGCATGAGAGTAATAAGGGAATAGTCCAAGCCAAATATCAGCAAGGTCTTTTAAACAGATGAGGACTTTCCTTGTCTCCAAGGAGACAGTCACCCTCTGTGGCGTGAGGCTTTAAAAATACCATGCAGACGGACCAACTGAACAAAAAGCTACAAAACAATCCAACACAGAACCACATAATGGTCAGAAGGGATCTTAAAGCCCATCCAGTTCCAACTCCTGCCATGGGCAGGGACACCTCCCGCTGGATCAGGGCCTCCAAGCCCCATCCAAGCTGGCCTTGAACCCCTGCAGGCCCAACCTGGGCCAGGGCCTCCCCACCCTGACAGCGAAACATTTCTTTCCAATATCTCATCTCAATCTCCCCTCTCTCAGCTTCAAATCCTCAGCCCTCATTTGATGAACCCTAGAAGAGACCTTGACAATTAGTGGCTTTCTACAGGATCATAGAATCATTAGGTTGGAAAAGACATTTAAGATCATCTTCAACTGCACCTCTCCACTACTAAATCTTATCCCTCATCTACATCCCTTTTAAACCCCTCCAGGGATGGGGATTCAACCACCTCCCTATGCAGCCTCTGCCAGTGCTTGAGAACCCTTTCTTTGAAGAAATTTTTCCTGATGTCCAGTCTAAACTTCCCTTGATGCAGCTTGAGGCCATCCCCTCTTGTTTTACCACCTGTCACTTGGGAGAAGAGACCAACACACACCACTCTACAACCTTCTTCAGGCAGCGATAGACAGTGATAAGGTCTCTTGTCAGCTCCTCCAGGCTCAACAACCCCAGTTCCCTCAGCTGCTCCTCATAAGACTTGCACATAGTTATGATTTTTAGCCCTCTGACACCCTTCCAACACACCCTTTGCCAGAAGTTCTATACTCAGCAGAATTCTAGGAATATGATGATGTTCAGGCATCCAGAACCCAGACTGTCCTTCAGGAACTCTGGACACATTGGAGATCCTGTAGCTGAGCTAGCGGTAAGGACATGCACACATCACTTTGTCCATTTTCTCTCCTAAAGAAGCTGTAACCAGTGCATGATGGGAACTTTCTAAGCCCTTTTCCAATTCAGGCTTTTGCCACCAAAGTCTCAGCAAGATCCTTTCCTTTCTCCTTCTTTTTACCCATCCACTGACATTGTTTTCACCCAACAACCACCTCCTCCTCTGGCACTGCTGCTCAGCTCAGCTACGTGTGTCATTTGTCACCGCCTGCCTGGCTGCTCCTAGTACCTTCGAACCAAGACAATTAATTAGTCGTCCCCAACCTGTAGGATGACACCATCCTGTTCATACAGCCTTTGCTCGTAGTGAAAGGCAGACCAGTGGTCAACACCAACGGCTTCAGCCTCACACCAGTCATGCTGCCAGTTCATTCCCAGTATTTCCTTTGTGCTGCCGGTGAGACGGAAAGGCTCTGGATGCTCCTCCTCTTCAGCAAACTTCCACAATCCTCTGGGTTGTCCTTAATCACAAAGTTCCACTCAATACTCCATGTCATGATAGCAACTTTGGCAATGGCTGGAGAGGTAACTTCATAATCCAAAGCCAATGGGTCTTCTAAACTTCTTCAAGCATGCTGACATGAGCTAATTCTCACTAATGACTGATGATCGACTATTGACCAGCAATATCCACACCACTTCAATACAAACAAGAAACATCACTCAGAGAAATGGAAGATGGGAAGGCTGAAAGATGACAGCGAGCTGGCCAACCGCACACTGAATCACACCATGTGCATGTCCAAGTCTCCTGGCAAAACAAATGCTCCTGCCACGGTTTTTAATTGTTCCTTTTCATCAGCATCCAATGGCAGCTCCATCTGCTCCCTTGGGAACTGGAGAGAAGGGCGTAGCTAAGTTACACCCACCCATCCTCTTATCCATCCAGCTTCCTGCGACAGAAACTTCTTCTGATAGTTCTCCAAACAGCATAAAAAGAAACCAGTTTTACTTAACCCTTCCCATTTCGCAGAAGGCAGTTTTCATTCATCAGCTGAAGCCATCACTCCTCTCCTGTCAGGAGACCTCCCAGTGCCTCGCACATTCGTGCATATGAATCATGGATCCTCCTTCCCCAATTTAAAATGTCAGGATCCACCTACCAAAGGAAGAGAGCGGCACGTGGCTCCTCCACCCTGCCCCTGCAACAGCCCTCGCCCCACCTCTTCTCTGCTGAGCCTGGTACCTTATTTGCAGAGATGCTGGAAAATGATGTCCCCAGGGAAGTGATGGAGAGCTGTACAGTGGACACTTCCACAGCTTCATAGAATCATAGAATCACCAGGTTGGAAGAGACCCATCGGATCATCGAGTCCAACCATTCCCATCAAACACTAAACCATGTCCCTCAGTACCTCGTCTACTCGTGCCTTAAACACCTCCAGGGGTTCTGTGCCATCTCCTTTAAACTACAGATCACCTAGAAGGCTGGGCCAGATGATCCCTGAGGTCCCTTCCAACCTGTCATTCTGTGATGGTTTGTGTTCTCCTGCTTTTATAGACACACCAATTAATGACAACGAGATATTGTACTGAAGCAAACACCAAACTGGGATGAAACTATCTCCTTGGGTAGCTGAGTTTAAACCTAAATCCTCTCTTTAAAGCTTGCGTATTTGTAGGCTAACACGTGAAACATCTACGGCCTTTGCGAAAACAAAGTCCAGCAGCAGGTTCTCCCCACTGCCTCGACAAACTGATTAATGATCCTCTCCCACATATAATACCCTGGGTTAAAATACATCTGACAGTAAAATAGGCCCCTTCTCCATGGAAACAGCGTTCCCAGCTGCGCATACGTTACCTGCTGTGACGCTGGCACTGGCTGCACTACCGGAGCTTGGGCTGAGGCAGAAGTGTGAAGAGCCACAGAAGCTGCTGAGTCCGATCCACCCTCCGAACTCTGCATGCTCACTGCTGGGGAGAGCAGAGGAGATCAGCCTGGGAACGCAACAGCTCCACCACAGCAAACGCCTGAGGAACCCACGTCTGACAGGAACAAAATCCCAGTGGAAGATGCAGGGGAAGTGCTAGGCAGGAAGGTAGCTACCTTCCTACACAGAGGACTCTTTTTAGGCTCAGAGCTAATTTTAATACAGCATTATATTAAGAAAAAGAAAGTTGCACAATTGTTCCACAGAAAGGAGAGGGAAGGAACAGAAAATGCGCTTCTAAATATAACCAAAAAGTGGCATTGGAAAATTATTGTGTCACAGCGAGGACAACTTCAGAGCTGGAAGAGTAAGAGCGTATTTTAAAAATCTTTTTTTTTTCTCTCCCTCTGCCTTATCACGTTTAACTGCTGCAAAAACAAATCCAATCAACCTAAGTGCATGCCTGGAGCTTAGCAAACGCTTTCATTGGGAAAGTGTGGTGGTCAGTTTGGGTTTACAGTCACAATCAATAATCAAACATGAACAGCAGAATGGTGAACAACTGTCATTTAAACTCACTCCATAAAGAACCCTCTCCACACTCCCATCCATGCCCTCGCCCCCAGGTCCCACCAGTGCCACCAAGGTCCCCGATCACAGACACACCATCGCCCTCCATCTGGCTCCCATGCTGCCACCCTGCAGGGCTGATGTTCTCAGCACCTTCAAGTCGCCCCAGTGCCCTGTAGTGGTTTGATTTGTGGACCATCAAACAATTACATGCCCCCATCCCGGCAGCTCTCAGTCATGTCGAGCAGCATCCAAGGGCCACGTGGGAATGGGCTGGGCATGGGGAGGCAGGAGGAGAGCAGGGCTGAGCACCTCCCTGCAGCTCAGGCTCTCCATCCCCAGGTCTCCTCGCTCCCTTATGGCCCAGCCCAGGACCCAGAACATGGGACACGTTACAGCCCAGCGCCCAAAGGACACAACACGTCACTGCGATGGAGAGCGGACAGTGTGGTTTGGGGGTGCTGATCGTAGAATCACAGAATCACCAGGTTGGAAAACCACTGGATCATCGAGTCCAACCATTCCCATCAATCACTAAACCATGTCCCTCAGCACCTCATCCAGGGAAGGTGAATCAACCTCCTCCCTGGGCAGCCTCTGACAGTGCCCAATCACCCTTTCCATGAAAAATTTTTTCCTAATGTCCAGCCTAAACCTCCCCTGGCGGAGCTTGAGGCCATTCCCTCTCATCCTGTCCCCTGTCCCTTGGGAGAAGAGCCCAGCTCCCTCCTCTCCACAACCTCCTCTCAGGCAGTTGTAGAGAGCAATGAGGTCTCCCCTGATGTAATACAGGGGTGAGGGAATCTTTTTGCGTCAGTTTCTTGTGAAAGTTCTTGTTTTAAAAACTATTTTAAGAGAGTTTCTGCTGTCATTTCAAAACTAAAAGGTTCAGAAGCGCCGAGATTTTGAGTGGTGCCACTTCTCCTTATTGAGCCTCACCGTGACCATAATGCAGCCTCCAAATGAATGTGAAATCTTTTCTGTTTCATTTCTCTTCTCCATCAAATATTTAAACTTTTTACCTATCTCCCTGCAATTTAAGAGGCAAAAGAAAATGAGAAACTGAGGGGCACTGGGCCCTGCTCATTTGATAGAAAAAAGAAATGTGAGGTGGGTGTGAAGTTACAAAAGCTGGTTGCTTGTTCTCTTTCAGCTTTTTTTGGGAAAAAAAAAAAAACTAACGAAAAACAGAACAAACCACAAAATATGGAGATTCTTCACAAAATAGGTTTTTAAGACTTTTTTTTTCCATCAGTGCTGACCCCATGTTCCCATGCTGCCCATTAGCACATTACAATTGCTCTCCTGACTCCCCAGAAACCCTGCAGCTTGCAAATCATTTTCTCTTTCACATCATCTTTCATGCATCCAGGAGAAAGAGCGGGGCCGGAACCCGCAGTCACTGCTCCAAACACAGTTACCAGGCTAATTTAACGATCCAGAAACAAGGTAAAGAAATTCAGTCACTACTTATTGCCTCTCAGGTCCCTTCAGAGCCCTCAAGCCTCCCCAAGGCAGATGCACACAACCCTGCTCCCTGCAGCCCCACTCAATAAAGGCAGCGCTCGCCTCGTCCCCATCACAGCCCCTGCCTGGTTTCCAGTCAGAACCTCTTGGTCAGGAGATACTTTAGCAGTGAGGTTGTGAAAATAAGGGAGGGGATTCTGCCCCTCTGCTCTGCCCTCTGGAAACCTCACCTGGAGCCCTGTGCTCAGTTCTGGAGTCCTCAGCACAGGAAGGACACGGATCTATTGGAGTTAGTCCAGGGGACACCACGGAGATGATCCGAGGGTTGGAGAACCTCCTGTATGAGGACAGGCTGAGAGAGTGGGGGTTGTTGAGGCTGAAGGAAAGAAGGCTCCAGGGAGACCTTAAAGCAGCTTCCAGGGCTGAAAGGGGCCCCAGGAAAGCTGGGAAGATGCTCTTGGTCAGGGAGTGCAGGGAGCGGACAAGGGTTTTCAGTCTGAAGCTGAAAGAAGGGAGACTAAGATGAGACCTTAGGAAGAAATGTTTCCCTGTGAGGATAATGAGGCCCTGGCCCAGGTTGCCCAGAGCAGTGGTGGCTGCCCCATCCCTGGAGGGGTTCAGAGGCCAGGTTGGATGGGGCTTGGAGCCCCTGATCCAGTGACAGCGGGTGAAACTGGATGTGTTTTGAGCTCCCTTCAGACCCAAACCACTCCACGATTCTACAATTAACAAAACAGCTTCCTGCCCGTTCCAGCTCAAAATTCTTTGCAACTGAACCTACGGCCAGTGCTGTTGGCAGAGCAGGTAGGTTTATAAAGCTCACGTGAAGATGCTCAGGCAGAAGAGAGGGGTCATTTTTATCACACACATTCCCCTAAGAGTGCTTTATGGTCCAATGCTTGTGCCCAGGGCTCTGGTTCACTGTTTTCTAGGGTTTTGTGAGGGGAAAAATATCGCATGGTGAGGTTACAGAAGAGAGTTGGGGAAGTTGTCAAATATATTTTAATGATCTATCTGAAAATGGTTCTGGCAGGGTCAGATCTCGGCATTTTAGGACTACAGAAAGGTCTCTTTTGCAGTGTCTTTCTAATCAGGAAAGGACTCTTAGAAGTGATGTTATCTCAAAGTTACTACCTACTCATCTCTGCTGAGAAATTTTGTCTTCTGATTTCCATCAATGACCAAAAGAGAGGCAGGCGGGGGGAGGGGAAGTTGAGTTGTCCACTACCAAAATAAATCATCACCATTATTTTCAGATTTGTTATGAAATGCAGGCTCAGTTAATGACAATAACCCAGCCAGACACAAAGACCCCGATGAAAGCTGCAGCCGGTACTTCCAGCCAAGGTAGACAGACACAGGGGTACTGGGCCAACAAGGCACACGAACAAGACATCTCATTATTTTGTTTGTCGGTGAAACATCCTGGATAAAGGACAATTCATCTCTCATTAAGGCCATCCTGCGCTTCCTGAGAACTGGAGACCCAGATGCATGTGCGCATTTTCTGCTAACGGTAATTTGCGCTGATGAAAAGCTGACAACGTAAACAGAATTCTTATGCTCCAAGAAACCATCACAAGGTGCCACGAAGCTTCGCCGATACCCTGGGAGCGGAGCTACCAAGTGAGCTGGCACCCAAGCCAAAGCTCCAGAGGAAGAATAAAGCTTCAGCCGTCAGCCTGTGCAGCCCTCTGGCGCTTCTGCCACAGCCCTAAAGCAAATGCCCATGAAAGGACTCGCTGCTCTCCTTCAATCTCATTTTTCATCTCCCACCGGAGAGGAAATTTTACAGTGTTCTTGATCCTCCTCTTCTAACAAAGACTCAGTGGCTCAAAAGTCAGCCCTCCAAATTCCCAGAGATCTAAGATCCTTTCACAGAAAGGGTCATTTGGCACTGGAACAGGCTGCCCAGGAAGGTGGCTGACTCGTCTTCCCTGGAGGTGTTTAAGGTGCGGGTGGATGAGGTGCTGACTGGAACAGGCTGCCCAGGGAGGTGGCTGACTCGTCTTCCCTGGAGGTGTTTAAGGTGGATGAGGTGCTGAGGTGCATGATTTAGAGATTGGTGGGAATGGTTGGACTTGATGATCCAGTGGGTCTCTTCCAACCTGGTGATTCTATGATTCTATGATCTGCTGCCTTCCTCTTAGATCTGGTCTAAGAAAGAAGTAGTTCATCCCGGCCACACCTGCTTCCAACTCATGGTTGGAGCAGAAATCACCGACAGAAGCTACTGAAGGTGTCTTGTTGCTTCTGACAGCTGGTGAAAGCCTGACAGCTTGGCAGTCCCCCTGGACTGGGGAGTTTGCGCAAACTGAGAATCTAATTAGCAGCCAACAAATCTGCTGGTGGGGCACGGGGAGGATCAGCATCCGCAGCTGATTCCCTCAGCTCCCGGGCTCCTTAGCGGGTTAGGAAGAGCAATAGGACAAGTCAGTTATTGTGCCAGGAGAATGAGCAGATGGGACCCAACCTGGCACAGGGCATAAAATTCAGTGCGAAGGGCCTGACTCAGCCACTTAGTATTTCAGGTAGAGACAAGTTTAAAACTCCAGTTGCTCAACCCAGCCGGTGATGTCCCATGCAGCATCACGGCTCAGGGCCATGGCAGGCACTGCAGACATCTGAATTCCAGGTTGCATCATCACTGAATGAATCAGGCAGATAACGAGGCTGCTGCGCCCTGGAAACCTTCTGTTTGCACACAGCTATCTCGGTATCCAAGCAAACAGTGGTGACAGGAAAGGAAATAGAGAAAAAAACCCGAGTAACTTCGAGGTGCTATTTCTGGTTGTGCCACCAGCTTGCTCTGTGACCTTGAACGAGATGCTTCCCCCCTCCCCACGCTTCGCTTCTCCCACTCCTAAAAAAGCCACAGCGCTCCTCTAGGTAAGGGAGGTTTTGAGCACCCGTCTCCGGGCTGTCAAAGCCTGAATGCGTTTGAGAAAGACGAGGAGGAATATTACAAGCCTCCAGGGCTGATAAAAACTCCAATTGTCACCGTTTCATTCATAAGCCATGTTGCCTCCGTGTAAATAGCTTTGCTTTTGTTAATCTCTCCTGTCTAAAGCAGCTCCAAAATGCTGGGAAAACAGAGATAAGAGGAGCATTTTGAAATATTCTCCACATTCAAGTTCGCAGGGGGAGATGGAAGGGGAGCAGGAGGATATCGCACAGTGCGGGGAAGGGAAAGCAGCAGCATCCTCAGCACCGATTCCCGAGCTCCCAGCGTGAGCCTGGGAAAGGAGCAGGGGCTGATTTAGAGATTGGTGGGAATGGTTGGACTTGATGATCCGGTGGGTCTCTTCCAACATGGTGATTCTATGATTCTGTGATGCAAAAGCCCTGGCAGTGGGGAGGGAGCCTTGGTCTCAGCTGCCCCCCCCAGCTCTGCCATCCAGGAGATGCAGAGGAACCGTAAGGCATTTTCCACAGAAGGTTTTAATATAAACCATCAGCTCCCGAACACTCAAACAAAAACATTTTGGCGCTCAGTGCCCAGACCTCAAATGTCTTAATAACTGGGGCTGATGGGAGCCAGAGCAGGGAGCCGGCCCAGGGAGACATTTGGTTTATTTTGCTCTGGTCCTCATTCCGTGGAACATGTAAGCACTAGCAGCCAGCCCGGGCACCTCGAGACTTCAAATAAAAGACGATTTAAGTCCCTGCCTTCCTCAGGCCCAGGGTGGTTTCTGTTGTCATTGCGGCCGATGCACTTTGTGTTTTCATGTTAGAAGAAAATGCCACCACCTGAAGCGACTATAACTCTCCTCCTGCCTTATTTTCACGTTTTTGAGTGCAACTGTACGTAAATCAGGGGTGGGACTGGCAGAGCCTTGGCTCTCCTGGGGGATTTAGGTCTTGTATTTATGTATCTTTAATTTCTGAAGGGGAAAATGTAACACGTACGAGCTACCCGTGCCAGCAACCAGGGAAAGCCATTTTTTAACCCTGAAGAATCATAAAATCATCGCGTCACAATCGTACAAACACCAGTGTTGCTTTCAAAATACTGAAGCTGTCGCTGTTTCAGTGAATCATTTGCTCACTGGAAGACGAATCATGAACTACTTTATTTAATTTGCTTTTCAAAGCTCACTTGGTCATCCTTTGATCTTATTTAAACTTGTTAAATTCCTTTATTACACCCTTTTCTTCTGGCAGAACTTTTCAAAGAGAATATAATACAATACTGAGACATAAATGTGAGAAAGGAAAAATTACTTTGATTAGTTTGTTTTTTGGTTTTTTTTAAGAAGAACAGACAATTATTCTACCTCTGGGACAAAGTTTCTCACAACTACTTATACTTAAGCTTCCCAGCAAGCCTTGGTGAGTGATAGGACCTCTGCTGGGGAAGGAACTGCCTCCATCTGCAGTTTGGAAATGGGCTTCACCACTTCTTCTCAAAGAGGATTTAAATGTGAGGCATAAAAATCCACCGGGAACATTTCAGTCTCGAAGTATGGTAATCAATGGGAAATCAGATTTTTAATGACTGAAGGATGCACCTCATGGCTTTCACTTCAAATGAAATGAATGGATTCACCCGAGGGTATTGAGGGAGCTGGTGGATGTGCTGGCCAAACCCCTTTCCATCATCTTCTGGAAGACTGGGGAAGTTCCACTGGACTGGAGGTTGGCTCGATGATCCGGTGGGTCTCTTCCAACCTGGTGATTCTATGATTCTATGAAAAGGAGGTTGGACCGAGGCATGTGCTGGTCTCTTCTCCCAAGTAACAAGTGATAGGGCAAGAGGAAATAGCCTCTGGTTGCTCTGGAGGAGGTTCAGATTGGATATTAGGAAACAGTTTTTTACTGAGNACACTCCCAGCTCTCTCAGCCCTTAACAAGCTGTTAACAACTCCCAGGTCCCTCAGGGTGAAGCCCTGGCAGAAGCTCCCAGGGCAGTGGGGGAGTCTCCATCCCTGGAGGGGTTCAAAAAATGTGTAGATGTGGTGCTTGGGGACATGGTTTAGTGGGCACAGTGGGGTTGGGTTGGTGATTGGACTGGGTGCACTTAGAGGTATTTTCCAGCCTTA
>WAAB01021502.1:7649-23972 GCA_013389865.1 Piaya cayana | reverse complement strand
GGTGATTCTGTGATTTGAGGGAAATCTGCCTCAGGTGGTTCATGTGGATTTTGAGTTTCTGTGTCTAGGAGTCATGCTTGTTGAATGCAATCAAGAAAAGACTTAAAGAGTACGACAGGTAAAAGTATATTTTCCTTGTGTANATTTGCCCTTAGTAAAGCTGTGTCGGTTGTCACCAGTCAATTCTATATTTTCCTTGTGCTTTAGCATTGTTTCCAGGAGGATCTGTTCCATGATCTTGCAGGGCACAGAGGTGAGACTAAAGTCTCTCACCCCACTTCGTAGAATAATTACTCTCACTTCCGTTTTTTCATCTGTGACACTTATAAAAAAACATTTCAAATTAATTTTATTGATAAAATAGATGTTATTCTCTCCCCTCCTTCCCACCCCCTGAACTACATGACTCTGGAGACACGTGTTTCTTTTATTAAATTAACTCATAATCGTGGTCTTGTTATTTCAACTGTGGGTTTAGCCGACCAGATTTCTGTGTTGCGTGGGAGTCATTAATCATTTGAAGAGGGTTTGTATACATTCAGTTGTTCAACATCTCATCTCTCACTTTACTCTCAAATAAATTCAATAACGTTGCACGTGTTCTTTTTGCTTTCCTCTGTGTAGTCAATAATATTAATTTAACCTCCTGCGTGTATGGTGGGTGGTTGGGAGTAACAAAACAAACCTTGGATTGCAGCGAACACCATGAAACTGTGTTCTCTTCTAGTTTTTCAGTGTTTAATTGTTTTGATTATCCCCTGTTGGTATGAAAAAGAAAAAAAAAATATATCTGGTGAAGTGCCTGGTTTAATTCATCGTTCAGAGCCACAGTTAGTGTTCAGATGCTGTCAGCTGCTGGCTATGAACTGCTTGTTACTTTCTGGGGTGTCGTTATTAACCCTCAACTCTGCAAAACACTTTACTGTCCCTGAGCTTATTTGGTTGAGGAGACAGTGCAGCTCTTGCCGAGTACAAAGCAGCATCACATTTGTGCCTTAGATGATGAAGACTCTGGGTTAAAGTTGTTTCTTGTGGGAGACAGAGAAGATGCAGAGCTGGAGAAATATTTTTTTCTTCTTGCTGGAAGTAGAAATGAGGCACTTAGGGCATGTGATTGTAAAAAAGACACAAAGAAGCCTGATACGTCTCCACTGATAATTAGAAGCAGCCTTGAGGTTGTCATCAACCTGAATGTGTCAGCTGAGCTGAACATGCTGGGACCTACATTGATTTCACTTTAAAACTTTTCAGCTTGTCTGTTTGTGAAACAGTTTGCTTCCCTATTTCAGTAGCACATTTTAAACAGTACGAAGAGGGTTTTTTAATATTCTAGATTGAATGCCATTCATTGGTTACCTTGTTGTAAGATTGAACACTTCAGAAAATATCACTGCATTGATTTTGAAGCAAGTCTGTAATTAGGCTATTACCTTTAACAAGCTATTAATTTACAGAATTATAGAATAGAAGTTGTTGATCTTGCCTGCTCAGTATGATCTGTATGGGTTTAAAGAGAAATGAAGGGGTTCTGTGGTTCTGGAAAGGGTATTAAATATGAGATGAAGTCGTGAAGATTGGTTTTTGTCTATAAAAATATGGAAATGATATACCTTGTTTAAAAATGTCAGCCCTGTAAGATTGGTTTGGGCAATATTTGAGTTAGTGGACTTCAGAGGGAAGAAATCTGGTTGTTGGCTTGAGACACAGCTCTTTTCAGAAGGACTGTGAAGGTAAATACAACAAGCTTTAAATTGCACTTGTCACATTTAAAAGGTACGAGTACCTTAACGCTGCTGTTCAAGTTTAAAATGTGCCTGATCCTATGCCCAGAGCATGGCTGGTAAAAGCTGGTAGCGAGTCACGTAAAAGTCACATATGCTTGATTTTTGCTTCTTTTCCCAGTTGCTGAAAAAGTGTGATTCATGCTTTTTGAACTAAGTAGTTTGTCAGTGTTTTGTTTTGTTTTTTAAAATCCCAAACCCAACAAAACAGATTTTTTTTAAATCAAGGTGCTGTTTCTGTCACGCGTTAAAACACATTTCTGTTTCTGTCTTTAGTCTTTAACAGAGGAAAGTAGCTGAAAGCCTCCTCCTGTGTCGGTCTTTGTGTCTTAACTGCTTAACAAAGCTGCAGAGATTGTGTAGCAACCCCTGGGCCCTATCCCAAGCATCCTGATGATCTGTCAGCATTTGTTTTGCTATTAAGTATTTTGCATCTGCATTTTGGCTGGGACACTACTACTAATCTGAACAAAAGAGGCATAGTGGGGATTTTTAATGCTCTGAAAATGCTACTAATCTACTCCAGTCTGAAAAGGGAGGATCACAGCATGGAAGCGATGGCAAGCCTGATGCAAATATATTCAAAAATGTTTTAACGTTCTCAAGTGTTCAGAAGTGTGTGTTGCTCTTCATTTGTTTTCTTTGCTCTTGCACAGAGCTCGTCCTTTCGGAGTGAAAAGTTTTAGGCTAATTGCTGCTCTTCCCGAGTGTGGTTTAAATAAAGCCCAGCAGAGCTCTCATGTTTATTAGCAATAAAAATGAGCCTCTTCTAGGAGTGTATTTCTGAATTGGAAGCACTAAGTGTGGAGTTCGCTCCTGTGTCCTGCGCTAAGGTCAGTGGAAGTGCGAGGATGTTGGTATGAAAAAGAGTTGAGAAGGGGCTGCCACAGCCCCAGAGTATTATTCCTCTAATTTTTCCCTAAATAATACGTAGAAGAGATTATAAGACTTATGGAACGGCTACGTTACTATATTGGTAGATTTTCCAAGTTGCCTTTTAATTGTTTAACGGTATCAGAGCATAAGCTTCACAGACTGAGATGCAGCTTTTTGGTATTTGTGGTAGTTAGATGGTTTTGGAACGCTCATAGAATCATAGAACAACCAGGTTGGAAGAGACCCACCGGATCCTTGAGTCCAACCGTTCCTATCAAACACTAAACCATGTCCCTCAGCACCTCGTCCACCNTTTTTTTTTAATGTGAAAGTAGATATTTTTGAAGCTATTTATCTTTAAAGGAAAAGGAGACTTCACCTGAAACTTGTAAACCTGGAGCGTCTCTTTTTAACTTCAGCGAATTATTTAAACCAGCCATCATAATATTCAATACTTGCTACTTTCAGTGAGTGAGTTAATCCTTACAAGACCTCGGAGACCTTGATGTGTTATCAATTTGCGTGTTGATAGAATTGATTTTATGCTATAATAAAATATTACTTATTTATAGTGCTTTAAGACAATTTGAGTAGGGTAGGAGTATTGGCAGAAAATGGATAGCCTGGGGAAAAGGTGCTCTTACTCTGTGTAGAAAACAGATAATTTGGTTTTGCTAGGATGCAAGTAATGTTTCTGTATTGCTTCCATAATTAGTGAGAGGTTGAGCACAACATTTCAAAGCCCAGGTGTTTTTTCAGCCTTGCTGTTCAATAAAGACATGAAAAAAAGAAGAGGCAGAAGCATAGGAAGTTCCTACAGAGAATCAAGTAAGAATTTCAGGGAACAATCAGAAATTACAAAGATCATATCTTACAATGAGAGAAGCCAGTTATCTCAATTTTAAAAGCTTTTTGAAATTCAGAACTGTTTTTCTTGAGCGAGGCAGTTTGCTTTTACGACCTTTTATACTTGCTCGCTAAACATCGCGCTAAGTACTTGAACACAAGAGCTTTAATCATGAGCTTCAAAACATGAATTCTCCTCGCTGGACAACTGTTGGAAGAGAATTTTTGAGTCTTAAACTAATGTGCATTGAGACGTCTGCCTCTTCATCAGCCCGTGAATAGCAGAGTGAAGGCTGTTTTCAATGATGAATGATGATGATTCAATGATGTTTTGTAGTAGGAAAGCCTCCCTTGGAGTGGATAACTTCTCACATTTGAATTTTTTTGCTTATCATGAACGTTTCTGTCCTCTCCGAGGTGTGTCCTGCTTGTCAGTGTCTTGAGAAAAGAAACTCTTCTACTGACGGTAGTAGTCATTTGGCTGAAATTCTCATAGATGTTCAAATTATTGTTAATTTCTAGCTGTCTGCTCTATTCTATTTAATGCTATTTAATTCTATTTAATGCTCTATTTCTATTTAATGCTAAATTTCACTTTCTCCTTTTTTCCGTGTCATTTGCTACTTTTTTTTCCCCCCTTTTTTCCTCTGATGCTCTAGAATTCTGAGGTCAGTGTAAATGCCTTAAACTTTCCCAGATTTACTGTCTTCTAGAGACCTTCAGCTTTCTCTTTAGACAAGCCCCGTGGCTGCAGCAGCATTGTGAAAATGGTTCTTGCGTAGTTAGAAATTATCAATGGAAACCCAATAGGGACTGAGGCGTTAGTGCAGATCATTCCAAGTTGTGTTCTTACGCCTTCCTAGTCCTCGCAGCTCTGTGAACGGGACGTTATTTCAAACCATTAAACCAAAATACTTCATTTTAAAAGAAGAGGAAAACAACCGGTATATGTTTACCTTTCTGTGCCAAGTGCTCTGTAAGTTGCAAAGGCAATTTGCGTTAGGGATTTATCTTTAAATTACACAGTAAATATTTACATTTAAATAAATCTGCTGTTTATAACGTTAACAAATATTTGATAAATTTAAGCACTGCAAGCTATTTGCTTACAATAATATAAATGTAAGTGGAATTAATGTTAATAATTTACCTCTGTTTTTGCAATGCTGCAATTAGGCAATACATCTGTAGTACTTTCCAGTATTATATCTAATTACTGGTGTCTTGTCTTGGCAAAGTATCCAGTGTAATCAAGGTGCTTGTTGAGCCGTTATGCCAAAATAAGTGTCTAAAGTGGAACAGAGAACTTCAAAGTTTCCTTCTTGTCTTGCACATCAGTCCCCCCCGTCCCGTGCAACCCACCCCTGTGGTTCTCATTGCAAGCCAAAAGCCTTGCATTTCCCCACAATTTTTCTGTATCTTTTGAATTACTTAATTCTTACTGTTGGTAACACGTCTGTGGCGGCCACCTGAAGAGACCGTGCAGCAAACGCGTCCGTGTTATAGCTGAGGCTCTCCTGTGTTTGTTTAAAACAAAGCTTGACTTTGCTAGTTGGCTTGAATCAATTTTGTGATGTCTCCTCTAACGGTCCTGTAAGTCTCTGTCTAATAAGTTATCAGTATTTTAAAGCAGCCCACGATTCTGCAGGCTATTGGCAGTATGACATTCTGGGATGTCTCAGATATGGTCAACTTCTTGCTGAGGAAGAATGGTCCAGCGCTTGTGCTATTGAGCACTACTGATAATGAGGGACATGGTTTAGTGTTTGATAGGGATGGTTGAACTCGATGATCCGGTGGGTCTCTTCCCCTGGTGATTCTATGGTTGGACTCGATGATCCGTTGGGTCTCTTCCAACCTGGTGATTCTATGATTCTATGAATGTTTTAATTGGTTTGCATTTAGGGTAAAATATTAGTATTACACGAAAGGTGAACATCCTATTCGTCCCCAGTTTTTATGACCTTGCTCCAAGTCTCCTTCGTTATGATACCGTGGGGGCTTTCATAATAGT
This sequence comes from Piaya cayana, assembly GCA_013389865.1. Lineage (NCBI taxonomy): Eukaryota > Metazoa > Chordata > Aves > Cuculiformes > Coccyzidae > Piaya > Piaya cayana. The sequence continues at coordinate 18,455 of WAAB01021502.1, read as the reverse complement.
TAATCAAATAATCAGAATGATCATAGAATCATAGAATCACCAGGCTGGAAGAGACCCATTGGATCATCAAGTCCAGCCATTCCTATTGAATACTACAGAAATAATAAATTGGTCATAATTAGTTTTCTACAGTTGTGTTATTTTGAGTCTTTTTTTTTCTGTATCCTCATCACTTATTGTTTCAGTGGATTCGCTCTCTGCCTTCAACCTCCTGGAGCATTGAAAAAGGTTATATTGCTAGTTTTGGTGCCAAAAAATGATGAAGATGATGTTGAGGACAATCACCCCCCCATGTGTTTACTTGAAGAAATTTAAATGCACGAAAGTATAAAAGTTCACGTTTAGATCGTGAGATGCATCTAATAGATTTCATGAACGAGATCACTTTGAATGCTTTTTCTCTAGCTCATTGCTCATTGTGCGAGTAAAGTTACTGTAAACTCTCCCATTGGCAAAGTCACAATAGAGTCTGACTATGCTCCCAACCTGGATAATTATTTTGTTATTTATTAGACTAATAACTTTTTGGCACGTTATGTTGTGCACACCTACAACTTGCCTAGTTAAGGTTACATCAAAGATTGACCTTCATTGACAAAGATTAAATTGAAGTCATTTTCTCTCAGAGCTTAGCAGGTAGAGTATTTGTGTTGTCAGCAAACAGGACTTTATCCTCCTTCCCTCAGGCATTATCTCAAATGCAGTGTCAGAACGCTGGATGGATTTACTTCAGCTTTTTTTTTTTCCTCCAATTTTTATTTTTAATTTTTCTTCTATCACCTTTCAGCTTTCAATAATTTCCTTGGAAGGAAAATGCCCAGAAGAAGCCCAAGTGTAACGGCTCTGCTTAAACGTTGATCTTTTTCAGTAGTAATTTTTGAGCCGTATATATTACCTCAATTGCGATCCTTAGAACTTGCAGGAGTGTCTTAAATAAATTATTTTCATAGGCTTCTCACTGGCAAAAAAAAATCCCTGACCCCAGCAACCAAACCTCAACCTCCCTGAGTCAAACAGGAAAACAAAAAAAATCCATGAAAATATTAATTACCTGTAATAACGTAAGGACTATTTTATACTACAATTTTCTTTAACCCCCCCACATAAATACTATTATTGTGTATGCACTTGTAGAATTGAGAAGAGAAGAGAAAAGACAGACCAATAAATAGTGAATACTGAACCAACCAAAGAACAATCGGTCCTAAATACCCTTAATTGTGAAATGAGAGGTTTCATTTATTTAGAATATAGCTAATTTTAATACTTGGCTAGCCTTCCCACTTAGAGAATGTGATGGAGGAGGAGGATGTCTACTAATTAACTCTTTTGGAAAAGGAAATAACCCGTTGGATGAAAGGAAATAATTTTCTTTCATAGATGAATATCATGTACATTGTGACATTTTTATTTGAAATTTGTCCATTTCCTGTAATTTCCAAAATATTATAAAACCCTCTGGCAAGGTAAATCTACATCCTTGTAATCACTGTGTGAATTATTATAGAAATTGTTCCATTTTATGTAACTTAAATTCAGTTTAAGAACAGTATAATGCTACATATTTCAATACAGAATCATTTATCCTCAGACATATTCATCTTTTACTTATAGCATAAAATTCAAGTACAACTCTAGTGTTAAAAATTGGAGTTAGGTGTTTGTGAATGCTTTCAATGAAAGAAGCATGAAATATATCATGATGTTTATCACTGTACTCCTAGGGGATGGAATTTTAGCCTTTCTTCCAGACTTAAATGCTACCTAATCTATCAAGGAAAAGCTGCACCACTTACTTCTTCCTTGTTTGGAATCGGAGTATGAATTTTACAACAGTCATTAGCGCGTGGCTTGATGCCGGAAGAAATATTCTATTTCTTACTAAGATGGGAAATAAGACTCGGGCTTTTAAGTCTTCTGCCAACTGTCTCTGGCTTTTGCTGAAAGGGTGAACTGAAAAAGCGGCTATCGCATGTGGGCAGCAGGCATGCGGTGCAGTTAATGATCCGTGATAAACCTGGATAATAAGCAGAGATGGAGAAGGTTTCTCCCGGATAGGATGGGAAATGGTGTTTCTTGGAAATGATCGTGTTTCTCCGTCCTTTTTGGTTTTGGTATGAGAAGAATCTAACCTATAACAGTGACAGTCCTCCAAATGGTATAATGAAGGGCAGCATCTCTACACGTGCTGGATAATTCTTATAACTTTGGAAATTAATTAATGAAACTACAGCTTTAGACAAATTACATCTCTACTCTTTTCTTTACCTGTGGCTCTGAGAGAAAAAGAGAGAGAGAAAGACTACTTTGGATTTTTTTTACCCACAACATTAGGATTCAATAGCTGAATATTCTTGTGAGATGTACGTAATAAATTGAAGTAAAATAACATTAAGGTCAGACACTTAATCATGTCAGATTAATTTATGTGAATTTGAATTTCAGATACTGCTGTGTTTCAGTCTTTGTTATGTGATTAATGTCATATTGAACACTGAATTTGTCTGTGTATCTATCATACACAGAAGGTCCTAAAAATATAGCCGATATGCAGCGACTTCTTTATATTCTACTTGTGTTTAAAATCCAAACTATGAGTTGGGCATTTTGAAAAACTAAAAGAGCAAGATACGGTAAGTTGCTTTTCCAGTTAGCCCCCGTTTAAGATACTGGTTAATTTATCAGAGGTTTTAATGGAAGTATTTAGATAGTAAGATTTTAACTAATTCTTGTTTAGTAGAACAAGTTACACTGCAAAAGAGTGTCTGTGAAAAGCCGGTTAAGTTTTTTGCTGATCTGTTTTGGCTTTGTAAATTTAAATATCTAATATATTTACTCTTGTACAGGTTATAAGGATTTACATTATCTATGAATGCTGCAATGTATGTCTAAATAATATTTATATTGATTTACTCTCGAATGGATATTTACAGCAAAGACTAAATTAATGAGAGCTTCAAAGATACTAAACTCTGATGTTTTTAGTTAAGAAACACATCACAGACTCTGCTGAGGTAGTGCTATACAAGGGGTTAAAAAAGTAGCCTCCACTGTTTGTTGCATTCAGCTTGATAGAATTTCTGGTTAAACTAGGTCATAAGGAAATCAATGATTTTATCTAAATTGCTTTTGCTTATCTGGTTATAGTTCTGTACAAAATACAGCAAATACTCTTTGGGAACCTGTAACAGGCAGACAATAATTTATGGTACACAAGAAGTTGCTGCTAAGTTTAGTGTGTCTGTATTAAAGTGTGCAGAGTCTTTCATAAGTCTTTCATAGTCTTTCCCTCTGTTCTCGGCACTGGTGAGACCGCTCCTTGAATACTGTGTGCAGTTGTGGGCCCCTCACCATAAGAAGGATGTTGAGGCTCTGGAGCGAGTCCAGAGAAGAGCAACGAAGCTGGGGAAGGGGCTGGAGAAGAAGAGGAGCGGNAGGTGGTTGATTCACCTTCCCTGGAGGTGTTTAAGGGATGGGTGGACGAGGTGCTGAGGGACATGGGTTAGTGTTTGATAGGAATGGTTGGACTCGATGATCCGATGGGTCTATTCCAACCTGGTGATTCTATGATTCTATAACTTACTATGATGTGCATTTGTAAAATTCAGCATAAAGCAATTATTTTTCATCAGGAAATAATTGGGGACACATTGGGTAAGCAACAATGGCTTTAGTTAACAGTCCCATGAGATAAAAACACTACTAGTTTGTCAAGGTTGAACTTCGGTACTGAGAGCAGTTCTTGAACTGATGGAAATAAGCTAAATGGAGATCATCATTATAGGATTATCCAGGGAGTTACTTAAACAGCACATACATGGTTTATGTTTGGTTTTCTTGCTTTTTTTATGTTTGTGTTTGTTGGACTTTAACATTTTCAGGGCAGACAGAAATATGAGGTATTATGGGCTTTTCCTGACATGTACGGATAAATCTGGTTTCAGAAATGTACCTGTCTAAGAGTACAGAGGAAACCTGAGAGATGATAACAATATCTCCATCTGGCGCAGAGGAACAATATACATGTAAATGTTAATCAGTAGTTTGACAGATACATTAAAACTATTCTAAATCTCATATTTTAATATTGAATGTGGATTCCAAATAGCGAATATGGGTTTCTTTTGCAGTACGAATACTTCAATGCTGTGCTGATAAATGAGCGAGACGAAGAAGGAAACTACCTGGAACTGGGGAAGGAGTTCATTCTCGTGCCAAATGACCACTTCAATAACTTGCCTGTGAACATCAGTCTGAGCGATGTCCAAGTACCAACTAATATGTACAATAAGGGTAAGAAAAGCCATGTTTTATTTCATTATTCCTCTGGCTGAACATAGGAAATCCCTTTCTTTCGAAACGAAGCTGTTATTAGCTCTATATTGTGTGTTTTCCAGTTTGCAATTAAATTGAAGAGTACTTAAATATGACAGTTTTGTAATATCTTTTGTCCTGGGGCGAAACGTTTAGCAGTTTTATGTGGTCAATGAGTCGCATATTAGACTTGAATGTATTCTGCATGGAGTATGGCAGAATGTGTTTATTCTCATGAAATGATTTCAAAAACGTCCGCATCAGTGGAACAGATCTTACATTGTCACTTAAAGGTTATGTTCTGGTTTTGTTGAGAGCTAGAAGTGTCTCTTAAAGATACAGGACAGGTGGGAGGAGTGTGTTTTATTAGATTTATGCATTCAGGCTTCTGGGAATTATTCTGGCTGTATATGACTATATACGCAGCTGCTGTGAATTTTCTGGTAATATTTAGGAGGAATAAACTGCATTAAAAGTTCTACTCTCCTGACTATTTATCGTAGGTGCTGGGTAGGGTGATAGCTTCGTTAGATCCAAGGAGTGATGGATAACCCCCCGGAACGGTTGGACTCGATGATCCGCTGGGTCTCTTCCAACCTGGTTGTTCTATGATTGTTCTATGACTTAGGTCTAAAAATTGGGACTGCAAACTGAGCTAGGTACATTCTTACTTGTTTTTCTTTTGCCTCTTCCCTTTGACCAGGCAGCAAAATTTTTGTTATTTTACTGTGCTTACGGGGCACCCACCTGCTTATTTTCCTCAAGCCGGAAAAGTTAATAATTCTAGCACTGAACTTTCTGAACAATGTCTGCAGTGTGTTTGTCACTGGTCTGTAGAGAGCTGCCTAATCTCATTATCTTGTCCCTCTTTCTTGTTTTAACTACACTGAAAGACAGTTAAAAATGCATTAAACTCTTTCCCCATGATACATTCCACACTAGCAATTGTGGTAATTCATGCAAGGATATTGCGTAGTCACAAATGGAAGGAGAATTGATTTGGATGAGTTGGACTTTGAAGAGAAGCAGTTAATATGACAGGTTCCCTTCAAAGTTATGACTCAGGCTTGAGAAGCTAGAAATCATATAGTAATGTCTTAAATTAGAGATTTAAAAATAACAGAGTTCTTTGGAGAGTATTTGAAAGGTCGGGAAATTATCAATACAGGATATTTTGTAAATATTTGGAAAATGCTTAAAGCTTCTAAAACTACTAAACTTTTTGTGTGTGTATGCATGCGCTAATATTTATTTAACTGAACTTATCTATAAAAGAATTCATTCCAGAATTGCGAAGGANCTAGCAATTGTGGTAATTCATGCAAGGATATTGCGTAGTCACAAATGGAAGGAGAATTGATTTGGATAAGTTGGACTTTGAAGAGAAGCAGTTAATATGACAGGTTCCCTTCAAAGTTATGACTCAGGCTTGAGAAGCTAGAAGTCGTGTAGTAATGTCTTAAATTAGAGATTTTAAAATAATGAAGTTCTTTGGAGAGTATTTGAAAGGTCAGGAAATTATTAATACAGGATATTTTGTAAATATTTGGAAAATGCTTAAAGCTTCTAAAACTACTAAACTTTTTTTGTGTGTGTGCATGCGCTAATATTTATTTAACTGAACTTATCTATAAAAGAATTCATTCCAGAATTGCTAAGGAGGAAAAAAACATGGTTGTAAATGGTGTAGAGGTCAGGCTACCATTTTTTTCTGGAAAAGCAAACTAATCTGTGTAGTTAGGGTGGTAGAACTAAAGAACTGTCGGTTACATGCTATGCAGTAATGTTGTGTGTAGAATACTTTTTATATGCTGATTAATTACAGTTAGAGGCCAAAGGCAAACAGTTTGTTATGTCTTGTACTGGTCTTTAATGCAGGGTCTGCCTGTAGAGATGGAGAAGATAGAGCATTGTGATGATTCCTGTTTCCACTTTGTCTAATCCGAACCAGCCAAAATCAGCACTTTATGCAACTGTAGAAATTTTTTTTTCTTTTATCATTTAAATGTATTCCAACTGCTGAAATCTCTTTTGTCGCTGATATTTTCCTTACACGTGGACGTGATCGTCTCTGCTTGGTGACTGACAATGTCTGGAATTGTTACTCTTACCAAGAAGACGACTCGTATTTTTCCTTGCCCATTTCTTCCACTCTTTAAAGCAGAGGGGTGATAACAAGTTAATTAAATCCTAGCCTGAGGGTACAGCCAGCAGATATTGATAGGTTTACAATCAAGCGTCTGTCAACACCGTTTCTCTAGAGAAGCGTCTGTTGTTCATTTCCAGATTGTGTTTTATTTTATTACATTACTAGGCGTTGAATATTTAAACACAGGACGCTTAAGTCAGCGTGGAAAAAATGAATTTTATATTTGTAAGCTAATTCAGAGGTTTTTTACCTTCATTTTGGTTTGTTTAGTTGTGGAGATTGGGAATTTGCAGTGGGTTCAGAGGAGAGTCATAGGATTCATCAGAGGGTGGAAAAATGTGCCTTAGAGGGAATTATTCCAGGAGCTCAGTCCATTTAGCTTCTTCAAGAGATGAGTAACAGATTAGTTAGTTGATTGTGAGTTAATTACTAATGCCAGGCACTATAAACTAGCTGCCAAAGTTTAAAAAGATCCAGTGGCTGAAAATCGTTTCTATTATTTTTCAAATTGCGCAGATGCTGCTCAGGGAAGACATTCAGGGGAAGTTATATTGGGTTTTTATATATTTTTTTTTAAATGGAGACACTTAATTATTACAACAATTCACAATGGTCTCTTAGAAGGGCGTTGTCTCATGTCTATCCCTCATGTCCCCAGGCCCTTAATCAAGACCAGATTATTTTTTTGTGCGTGTTTTTTTGTTTTTATTTTTTTTTCCTTTGTTTTGAAATAATACGTAGTCTGGAATTAGTTTGGGGAAAAAAAATTTGGCCTGGTCAGCTTGCATGATCGTAGTGATCCTTCCCAGATGTAGAATTACTAGAGGGAATGTTCATAGTCCCTAACTAGGCTCATTTAGAATAACCATGGGACGTTAACTGCATTGCTGCTCTTCGTATATCTTGGGGTTCTTTCAGCCTCAACATGGAAAAATCCTTTAATTAGCAACGGAAACAAAAGGACCAAACTCCTATTTGAAGGAAACCATCGCATTTAGAATCTGAAAATAAAAAGCAAAAGCAAATTTCTTTACATTTACGATGGAACCGAGAAAGCTGTAATATCGTAAACATTACAACTATGATATTAAAATCTAACATGGAACATTTTGAAAAGGAAAATAAAGGCCAGTAAAAGAGGCTGACGACCTGATTTGTAAGCATATGTGTAACTCTAGTACCATCTTTGAGAACAATTTACACGTACGTACTATAACTGTAGAAGAAAAAGTAATCAGTGAATTTTAATAAAGAATCACAATTTTACCATTAGAGTTGTCTTGATCATCCTTGTAAAGTATAAAGAGGTAGTCAGGCTACTGACGTGCTCTTTCATTCTCTTTGCATGCTCCTGTCCTCTAGTTTCTCTGTATCTTACACTGCGTGGCAATTAATGTTAAAAATAGAAAAGTTACTGACCCTTGGAATATAAAGCCTGTGGGGCTCAGAATACACTATTTCAGCATTCCTATAATGTTAATACACTGAGGGAATTTAGAAAAAAACCCCAAAAAGTGAGATGATTGTGCTCTACAGATAAGCACGATTATCTGTTTGTTGCCATAGAGAGACCCTTCAGCTGCAGGCTGTTTGACAGCAAAGCTGCCGATCCATTTAAACTGCAGAACACTCAGATGGAATTGGCCTCCTTCGTTTTTCCTGAAAGCGGCTGCTTATGGTACAGTTTTGTTTTTGAAATGTTTGAGCACACGTTGGGATTCTAAATCTGTCGCCACATTCTGTTTCTTCTCGTTAAGCGGCGTCTTTTTGTGCCTACAGCCGCGGGATTTGCAAGGCACTATCCTTTATAACAATGAATAAATAATTGAGGTTAAGAATTTCTGATAAACTGTCTTAGCGAGGAGAAGATCTTTCTTCCAGCTGCAAATTTGGTAAAGGGCAATTATCACTGTACATATTTCTGACAGAAAGTAGAGAGAAGGGATCTTAGTGAATTAATCAGCTGTATCGTACAGGTACACTCATAGATGGAAAAGGAAAGGAGGAAAAAAGTTACTTTTTTATATTAGAAGGAAATTTTACAGTTTTGAAGAGTATAGAATCAATCTGAGTCCAGTTTGGACAACGCAGTACCAGGGCAGAAGTCTAAAGATGAGGACAAGCATCTATAAGGCACTTAATATAAGGTCTTAATTCAGCTCATGTTGTTTTTTATTTACATGGGTTATATATCAGCACCAAAGTCAGATTTCAGATCTTGTATTTTTTTGTCTCTTTCCACTTACTTTAGAACATAAGTGATTGGGACAGGCTGCTGTCTCAGACATATCTTGCATATATGCACTGGTTCACCTTCCAAAGATACGCAGAAACAACATTCTACGTATTAATTGGTACGCTTTAAACAGCTATTGTAAAAGATAATAATGAAAAATGATCAACGGTTTAAACTTTACATTCTTTCAATACTTTCTTTATAGTTTCTGAGGTGCTAGTAAGTGTGTTTACAAGAACCTAGGAATGTTTTGTATAATTACGAGTAGGCAGTTGGATCGTAAGCTCGGCTTTCTGGCAGCCATCTGCGAAGAACGTGGTTTCTAGCAGTAGGATTATCACTGGGAAGAAGTAGGATTCTGTAGTGATTTTACGTACTTGAGGAAATGATAAAAGAAGGCTTCACAATATTCAAAGGTGATCCTGTAGATATTGGCAGCGTGTAAAAGTAAGAGAGAAGAGTGTTTTGCCTTTTGTTGCTATGAGAATGTGCGTAGTCTTAATTCTTTGTCCAAAGTACATGCCGTGTCTGAGCTGAAGAAACCTGTTCCAGTTCTATTTTTCTAAGTCTCTCTCCTCATATTTACTAATCGATGTGGACAGTATTTACATGCTTTCTGCTACTGAGTTTACACAGCGGTTTTTCAAGTTCTTGAAGCAAGCATGTGAATACGTGGCTAAATGAGGAGTACAGCTCAGTACCAGAAATGACACGCAGCAGGATCTCATCCACTTGTGTTAGTGTTGCATAAAATCTAGAAAATTCAAGAGTATCTTGATAAATACATTATCTCAATATCAAATGAAAACAACTCCTGCTTTGAGCTTTTGCAGTTAAGCTTGGTTTACACAATAAAGTAGAATTTGGATTTGTGGTTTGTAGAAAGGGGAAAAGCCCAGATTCTCTTCTTGTCAATAGTTCAGAAAGTATTCCTCTGGACAGAAGCACTTCTTGCCTTTTAAGCCGGACTAAAATATTACGTCCACAAAGAAAACTTTTCTAAATATTCTTGAAAAATAAAATTGCCTTTTAGAATCAGATCGGTTTTAATTTCCTAGCTTAGGTGTCTGCTGCTTCCTGAAAGGAGGTTGTGGAGAGGAAGGTGCTGGCTTCTTCTCTCAAGTGGCAGGGGACAGGACGAGAGGGAATGACCTCAAGCTCCACCAGGGGACATTCAGTCTGAACATTATGAAAAGTTTTTCACAGGAAGGGTCATTGGGCACTGTTAGAGGCTGCCCAGGGAGAGGGTTGAGTCACCTTCCCTGGAGGTGTTTAAGACATGGGTGGACAAGATGCTGAGGGACATGGTTTAGTGCTTGATAGGAATGGTTGGACTCGATCCAGTGGGTCTCTTCCAACCCGGTGATTCTATGATTCAGTTTCCTCTTTTTGTCTTTCCAAGAAGACACAAAGGTTGAAAGCAGTTCTTCGGGTGTAGTTTTTCACAAACTCTTAGGTGAACCTACTTATTTTATCCTTGTGCCGCCTGTTTGATGTGTTCCCATTTAGACNTTTTTTTTTTTTTTTTGGAAATGAATTGCTTATTGAACAAGTTGTGAAGTGTTTGAAGGCACCATGGAATGAACGATGTCAGCTCCAGGTTATGGAGGAGAAGAAATGCCTGCTCCCTGCCACTTGTGCTTGCTGGGTGTTACTGTCACATTCAAATGAGCTGTCGTAAGCTGTTCCGTAAGCTTTTCCTCAAACTGGTTGGGTAAAAGAATTAGCTCAGCATTTTATTTCCTTGTGGAGTGTTTGAAAAAAAGAATCATTTTGACAGAATTAGGTGAGTGTATGTGAATCCATCTACCAACTCTGGGCAGTAGGTGGTGGTGGAGGAAACCAACACGTGCCAATAGAGGTAGACTGGGGAAAGAGGAAAATCCCTTTACAGGGATCGGATCAGATACAGCTTGAGCAACATGTCAGATTTTGTCTTTAAAAAAAAGAGAGAGGAAAAATAATTTCTCTTGGCAGTAAGAAAGGAAGTAGGCTTACATAAGTTGATTTAAACTAATGGGAGTGAAACTAATGGGAGTTCTTTCTTTTGTTGTCATTCCTAGTTTACTATATATATAATCTTGTTTTACTTGCTGAGATTTTTAGC
>WAAB01021493.1:4509-27387 GCA_013389865.1 Piaya cayana | reverse complement strand
TCTTTTGCCTTATTACTCAAGAAGTTCACGGACAGGAATACTCCCAAAGCAGCTCTAAAATCTGTTATTAAGACTTAAAAATTACTTTTTATTCTGGGTGGCTCCTGGCACGACTTTGCAAGCTGGGAGAATTGATACTTAGGAGTCAACTGGCCACCATCAGTTGTTTCACAGCACTAAAACTGCTGGCCGCTTTGAAAATGTCAACCTGCATTTATCCCCTGTCCTTTAGCTGGTATTTTTCTGACATTGAAAACAACTTTATTAATTAAAGACGTGTTATATGTGGTTTGTGCCTATGATGCTGCTGATGTTATTTAATGACTGTCACTCCTCTGGGACCTTTTTCCTTGTACAGCACTGTGTGAAAGGCAGATTTGGTGTTCGGAAATTCATTACAGCAAAGCAAGATGGAACATGATCTCCTAGAAAAAAAAAATCTTGGTCTCATCCTTAATTCAGGGATTTCTCTGTGTATTTTGGTGTAGAAATTCGCATTATAGTTCCTGCTTTCTTTGATTATTAACTATCTGTATCTCGTTAAGTTGAACGCATGGAATGAGATTTAAGGGAACTGCAAATATAAATGAGGACAAAATAATTTCTTGGTCCAATGTGCCAGACCCGTCTGTGCTTTTCTTCTCTGCTGACACTCAAGTCATGGACCTTTAGTTCTTTAAAGAAAGCAGAAGGGAAACGGAATAGCATGAATCGTTTTCATATGCTGAGTCTGTCTACCTGTAATTTCCTAAAACCAAACTGTGCGTGACTGATTGGATTTCTCAGGTATCACAAAGTTTAGCTGAAAGCAAAATAAACTTTTTTTCTTGCAGAGCATATAGAGTGGTCAGTGGCAAAGCCTTTTAGGAAAACTGAGATTTATTTGTACAAGTTGATCACTGGGCATGTAGCTGTTCTGGCACCGGGACCTCAGCCGGTGTGGCAGATGAATCTGCTCTACACCCCATGCATGGACCAGTTTGAGTCAACTGATCTTTAACTATGACCACCCTAAGCCATCATGAAAGGATCCATAGGAAGAAGCTGACCTGTATGAGATTTAGGCTAGAAATTAGGAAAAAAATTTTCACAGAAAGGGTCATTGGGCAGTGGAACAGGCTGCCCAGGGAGGGGGTTGAGTCACCTTCCTTGAAGGTGTTTAAGGGACGGGTGGACGAGGTGCTGAGGGACACGGGTTAGTGTTTGATGGGAATGGTTGGACTCGATCCGGTGGGTCTCTTCCAACCTGGTTGTTCTATGGTTCTATGGTATGAGTGATCCCTTCCTGCCCATGCCGCCATCCGTATGAATATAAAAGGTAGAAAATAATGATTTACCACACCTACAGAATATATTTCTTTTGTCTTAACGACTGATGCCCACGGGGTCTCCAATGTGCAATTCCGTCTCCTGAAAATCCTNGGGAATGGCCTCAAGCTCCGCCAGGGGAGATCTAGGCTAGAGATTAGGAGGAAGTTTTTTTTACGGAAAGGGTCATTGGGCATTGGAATATGCTGCCCAGGGAGGTGGTTGATTCACCTTCCCTGGAGGTGTTTAAGGCACAAGTAGACGAGGTGCTGAGGGACATGGGTTAGTGTTTGATAGGAATGGTTGGACTCGATGATCCGGTGGGTCTCCTCCAACCTGGTGATTCTATGATTCTATGATAACTCCAAAGATTTGAGAAGTGCAATAGCAACTCCTGGGAGATCCTCAGCGCTCCTGATGTGCTGCTCAGCTGGTTTGAACCCAGCGTAACAAGCCAGCTCCGTTCAAATTGGCCGACAGCGCAGCCCGAGTTAAGCTTATGTACATCTATAATATATGTCTGTACGCAAGCCAAGCTTGGACAACGTTTTGGCTGGCTTTGGGGAGCTGGCTCCAGCATTTCACCACTTCCTTTTTGTTTTGTTACTACCTTGACAGTCTTTCTAGCAAATGCTCTATTTTTATTTGACATATATGCGCATGGTCCATTTCCATGTGCGTGTGTGTGTTTAGGACTATATTCCTGCTCTATCTTGCCTCCCTTTGGAAGGCTGCTGCTAAGAGTTTCTCCGAGCAAAATGAAATCTCGGAAAGGATCCAAAGGAGTTAAAACGCCGCGCAGCAAATTTATTAGTGTTGTTATAGGCCCCCGTTCAGGAAAGCGCTTAAGTATGTGCTTAAGTCCCATTGAAATCGTCAAGACTTAAGAACATGCTTAATGTCAAGCCTACGCTTCCTTTGAATTGGGATGCGTTTCAGCACATGCTTAAATGCTCTCCTGAACCAGAGCCACAGTCAACAAGAGGGTCCTGCGATACGCAGGGGCTTGTGCTACAAGATTTACTTCCTACTTGAGGCCAAGCGGTGCTGCTCCCCCAACGTGAACTTCTTAGCTTGCTTCTCCGTTGGTGGCGCTCCAAACAGCTCGCTGGCTTTTACATTTGGATGAGAAGTTGTGAAAGCAAAGAGACGAGAAACTAGGGGGAAAAAAAAATGATCCTGACTAAAGCAATACCTTGGCACGTCTTGATCTCATGTTGCAGCCAGTGATTTTTTTCCCCCTACAATGGTGATTTGTGCTATTGTGTGTGTGGTATAATTACTAAGACAGATTTTTTTTTTCTTTTAGTGGCACAATAAATAGGATATTTCCTGGCCTGCTCTGCCTTTCCAATAGGATTTTCGCTTCCCCTTCGGGTTTTGAGAGTAAGGAGAGTAAGTGTCAAAAAAGCAGGCGCTTTCTCAATTTTAAAACAGGGAGGGTTTAACGATGAGTAATGTGAGCCTAGATTTTGATTGTAGGGGTGATGAAATCAAGTCTCTCCTTAATCGTTACTGGGAAACCTTGAGGTGAACTGGCCTGCCTGCTTTTGCTTTCTTGTTAAAATCCTTTTGAAAAAAAATGAAACGCATTTTAGTGCAATCAAAAGTATCTGCCTACTTCATCCCAAAGTCCAGGACAGCACTGGACCATTGTGCAGAACAGCCTGAGTGAAAAGAGAATAGAGGAAACCAAATATAATATTTTCCAGGATAAATCGCAGTGCTTTCCGCTATGCAACACTTCCCAGCGCTGCCATCTTTAAGCTAGATGCTTGGTCATTATTCATGACGATATATTTCTTCAAAGCCGCTGTATTTTGGGAATAACTGGAAATGAAACTGGCTTTTCCTCCCTCTTAATATTAGTTAAAATAATACAGAGTTGTCCGCGTGCACTGAAGTCGCCGTGAATGTACCAGCTGGAGTAGCTTTGGAAAAAGTGAAGAAATTTATTCCAGTTATTTCATTTATAGCTAATTAGTAGCTTGAACTTGAGAAGAGCCCCCTGTTTGCATCGTTCAGCCACGCTGTGCAGTGGCTGGAGTCTCTCGATACTATTTCTGTGTTACAAAAATATTTCACACGAGCCCATAAAATCAGAGACTTTTTTTTTTTGTCTCCCACTCCGTCTTTTAATTTTGTTCCTTGGTAGTGCGGCGGTACATCCCCCACTTGAGAATGTAAAAATCTTTTAAGGTTGAATTAATTCATTAAAAATAGCTGAAGTATTTAAGGAGGAGGATCTTTGAAATAATTAAGGAGGACATCTTGCTCATTCTTTCCATTACTTAGATAGAGGTAAGCAGCTGGTATGATGATGCGGTTTTCCTGATGTGATTATACCAAGTTCCAGGGCAGGACCTCACATCAGTTGGCGTGAAGTCCTAATACAGCTGGAGGTTAAGTAGAAAAGCATCTTTTTTTAGTAGCTAAAGTAATAAGAATAAGTTTGGATGAAGCAACAGGAGCAGAACGGGGTGTTTCCAATTCAATACTGCAGAAATCAGGCCTCCAAGGATTCCAGACTTATCCGTTACTGGGGTCCACATTCATCCCACCTGAATTCAGACACTCATCAAAACTAGTCAGAGTAACATGTGGTCAGATTGATCTTTTGGGTGTGCATCTCAGCCTTCTCTTGCAGGAGACCTTCCCTTATTCATCTCAGTTAACTCCAGTGGGATGAGCTTTGGCTGAAGAGTTTCACCCAGCAAATCCTCAAATCCATTTTCCTCATACACAGTTATTCCAGGAATCTGTCTTTTTGGGTGAGGTCCTTCTCCATAGGGAGCTGGAGGGACAGTCCATCCTCAGGTAGAATCACAGAATCATAGAATCACCAGGTTGGAAGAGACCCACTGGATCATCGAGTCCAACCATTCCCACCAATCTCTAACCCATGTCCCTCAGCACCTCATCCACCTGCACCTTAAACCCCTCCAGGGAAGGTGAATCAACCCCCTCTGACACTGAATCAAGCCTCTGACACTGCTCAATGACCCTTGGTGGCTCTGAATCCCTTTCACAACTTTGGGAGCTAGAGTCCACTTTAATAACCCCTGTTCCTTGATCCTAGTGCCTACAAAGCCTCAAGTCTACCCGTAGGTGCTATCATCAGATCAGAAATATCCATTGTTCCTGGCAGGGAGAGTGCATATATCACCATCAACCTGCTCTTTTTAATAAGTGGTTGATCACTTCTGCTGTGCTTCAAGGAAGCTACGTGAGAAAGCTTTTGTGCTCGCTTGCGAATAACAGCAGGGATAAATGGTGCTTCTCCAGCGCGTCAATTATTTGTTCTTTTCTTTCCATCCACTGTTTGAGTCCTTGATCTTGGTGAAGGTGTTATTTAATACTGAATTTCTGAGCCCTTAACCTTGGACGGGGACATAATGGGTTTGTATTTAGGCACTACCGGGGTGCCTTAAGCAAGCTGGTTTTCTTTGAAGCTAAGAGTGACTAAGCTCTGTCCTTCCTCGTCTCCTCCTGGGAGTTAATAGACTTCACAAGGGATCTCGAGACACTCTGATAAGCATTTGAAGTTATTTCCCACTGAGGTTTTGCTCTTTCTGAGTGCAGAACATTGAATTACTGACTGCTGCTAGAAGAAATGAGAAAGGACTCTCAAAACCAAACAGAGCTTTGCCTGTAATTTCTGCAGAAAAAAGAGCTGAATTTAATGGATAAATTGTGTTGCTGAGGAGATTTTGATTCTGTTCCCTCCTCTGTCACCAGTTTGCCTTGTGATTTGTGGTAGCGTTTTCAGCTCTGCCAGTCACATGAGATCAAAACCCACGAGTCAAACTCCACCCAAATCATGAGCCTGGCTTCCAGGACCAGGAGCTTTGAACAGAGATCATACCATACTTTTTCTCTAGTTTATCTTTCATTGCTGGAATTTCCTCTGTCTATTCCCAGTGTGTCTCCAGCAATTAATGTTTCCCACTCTTTTGAAAGTGTTGGGAAAATATTTTGACCATTTGGGGGCGGTTGGAGGCCTCATCTGACCTCCACAATTAATTTCATTTTTTGATGTCTAAGTGAATCTTATTTCTTCCAGACTCCTCATCTTTCTCCCATCCGCAGTGACTTCTGTATCCCTTAACCTCGCACGACCCATCACTTCTGTGTCTTCATTGCTTTGTTCATCTGCTTTGTTCCCCCAATAATTCTCCCTGGTCTTGTAAAAAGATGCAGATGCGGTTAACCCTTAACCTTCATATGTGAATAAATAATTGGAGAGAGCAGGGAAATGGTCTCCCTGAGCCTCTTCCCTGGAAAAGGTGAAATGGTTGGTTGTGGCACAAGAATTGGGTGGTGAGGACAGGCAGGAGGTTGCCTCAGTGCAGTTGGAGACCTGCAGGAGGTTTGGGGCTTTGCATATTGTTGTGAGACAAGCCCCCTGTGCTTGGAAGGCATTTGCAGAACTTGGCAAACCAGGGATTTACCACACTTTGAAGGGAGCCAGGTGAAGCGTGAATCAGACTCAATGGAGTTAGAAGCCAAAGCAAACCCAGGGAAGGTAAGATGAGAATCAGCCCTTCTGCCTGCACTCTTTTGCCCTCTTGATTCAGTTGTTGATCTGGTTTCTCTTCAAATTTTCAGCTTGTGATATAGTGTTTGTAGACGCAGTTAGCCAGCTCCGTTCTGAAGTACAGGATTATGATCGAGATGGCGAAAAAGCCAAGGGGAAATTTGGTGTCACATTGCTGCTTTCTCCTATAACATTTTCCTTTTTTCCGGAAAAGTAAGAAGTTCAAAGTTCCTGGCAGTGGTGTAACGAGTCAAGGCAACAAAAATGACTTTGCAGTAATTATTGCATGTCATNTGTCAGAGGCTGCCCAGGGAGGGGGTTGACTCACCTTCCCTGGAGGGGTTTAAGGCACGAGTAGACAAGGTCCTGAGGGACATGGTTTAGAGATTGGTGGGAATGGTTGGACTCGATGATCCTCTGGGTCTCTTCCAACCTGGTGGTTCTATGATTCTATATGGTGCTGCCTGGTATTCCCATGGTAGCATTGTCATTCTTCAGTTGACGATGGTCAACAATTTAATTAATAAAATTTTGATAAACTAGGCTACTCACACCTCAGGCAGGTAGGAAAAAGCATCTTCTCTTGCTCATCCTCTTGCCATACAACACTTCCACCCATATTGTTTGCTGGTGCCATGTGCCAGGAACATTGCAGGTCCATAATTTCAGGTGAAAGTGCAGCCAAACTACTAAAATAGTATATAAAAATACCTCTTGAGTCTGAGTGTTTGAACCTACATGTGAACCTAGAGAAATCTGAACTTAGAGAAAAACTCTTTACACAACCCTAACTCTTACGACAGGATGTCTCCAAGCCTTGAATCCACACCTTCTCCTTATTTTAGTGGACAGGAAATCTGGAATTTGCCTTTAAATCCAGAATCATCCAAAGCTGGGTTCAAGGTGTTTAAGGCACGTGTGGACGAGGTGCTGAGGGACATGGTTTAGAGGCTGGTGGGAATGGTTGGACTCGATGATGCGGTGGGTCTCTTCCAACCTGGTGATTCTATGATTTTATGATTCTAAGATATGAGAAAGGTTTGTGACACCTACCATAAAGTCTTCCAGCTAAACTTTTTCTATGCAAGGCCTGAGTGTGCCAGCTGGACTCATCTCAAAATGTTTCTGGTCGTGCTCTGAGTGTCTCATAGAACTGCCACAATTAGAAGTGGTTCCTTCTCGAAGACAGAGAAAAGCTACCTCACAGCGTGAATGTTAATACGATAAAAATGATGGGAGAAAACAGAGTAATAGAATCTCTTCTCCGAAGGGAAAGGGCTTGTATTTACTTAGCTCTTTCACCAGCCATTTTCAGACACACACTGTGTGCATAAAATACAGTTACACAACCCGCGTGGGTCAACAGCGGAAGGTTGGTTGCTTCACCAGGATTAAAAGGATGTTTTAAACACAATGGCACCACAAATTAAAATGGGAATCTATCAAACCCATTATCGTCCTGAAAGCTTTGGCCACAAGCGTAATTATTGTAGAAAGATGTTGTCCTTGGATGCAGCTTTGGCTCAGCTCAGTTAGTGTTATTTGTATCCTTCTATGGCTCAAAGTCAGAATTCGCATGGCTAAGGAGCATAAATTTTTAGAGGAAAAAAATAGACTGTTTCCTCAATGCTAGCATTAGCGATTTTTTAATTATTTTGTAGTGGTTTGCAGGCAACTCATTAGGTACTAGAGATAGGAAGGGACTAAATGTGGTTCTAGAAATCTACCTTGAACTTTGGAAGGATTTGGATGGAGATTCCTGTCTGTATCTGGTTGTTTTTTCTCTAATGCTGCTCCTTTACTGGATGTCAACAAGGATGAGTGAATGTCTGGAGTGCTTGGGTTTTAAAACTAAATCTGAATTCCACGTTTTGGGTAGTAAAACAGTGAAGCAGACCTTGAACTGCGGTCCCTGGAGTTATACAGAGCAGAAATCCTGTTCTGAATTTGACAGCATGTCCATGAAGCAGACAGTCCCATACAGTCTACATCCAAGGGACCGTATTTTTTTTTTCAATTACTGTTGAGTAATTGAAAAAAAAATATGTTCCCCTGGATGTTGTTTGCCATCAGGAGGGACAAATCTCCTTTACCCAGAACTCTCCTCAGGAGATGCACCAAGTTGCTTTTTTAAAACTTCTAACAAAGGCTGAACCCTGGAGTAACTCCACTCTAGTGTTGATAAACTAGATTAAAGACCAGGCTCTGTCGGTTATTTTTAAACTGGTTATTTTTCTTTCAATGCCCCGTTTTCCTTCCTGGGGGAGATAAGTGACTTGCAAGTCTGAAATCTATTTTTCCTCTCTTTCCATCCCTCAGGCTGGTATTGACGGAGAAAGCATTGGGAACTGCCCCTTCTCCCAGCGTCTCTTCATGATCCTGTGGCTCAAAGGAGTCGTGTTCAACGTCACCACGGTTGACCTGAAAAGGTAAAAATTGTTCAGTTTAGTTGAAAAGAGCGATGTGATCCAGCATCCGCCCTATAGAATGGCCCCACCAAGTTCAATCAGAGTTACACCTAGCCTAGAGAGTCTGTGGTGCACAACAAAATAGTTGGGGTTCAGGTTTGGGTTTGTTTTTTATTTTTTACTCATGGAATGTTTTTATATTAAACAGGGTGGTTGGGGTAGTTTCAAAGTCTTCTAACCACAAATTACAGAAAAAAAAAAGGAAAAGGACAAGCAAACTGATTTTGTAGGAACTATAAATATCTGTGCAAATACCTGACTGTGAAGATTAGTGATTTCATGACTGTTGCCCTCGTTCTGCAGAAAGCCAGCTGACCTGCACAATCTGGCTCCGGGAACCCACCCGCCTTTCTTGACTTTTAATGGAGAAGTCAAGACAGACGTCAACAAGATTGAGGAGTTCTTGGAAGAGACTCTTGCACCTCCAAAGTAAGAACTTGGGATTTTTTTTTTTTTTTTTTTTTTTGCAGTCAATATTCCGTTTCCTAGGGATGAAAGACGTCCTAAGAGGAGTTCCTAAAAAGCGTTCCCTCCTACAATCTTTACTTACAGGAGTAATATTTATTTATGAAGCTTGCTGGCTTCAGTGAGATGACTTCCATGTGTGAAGGTTACTTGTATGACTAATAACTGCAGAATGTTTTCTCTGTACACATTTCAGGATGCCCCCGTATGCAGAATTTAGGAGGCCAATACTAGAAAAATTTTGCAGGGGTCTGGAGTCCACATTTTTACGAAGCTAAAAATATCTTGGAATGGATGTCGAGAATTGCCACGCAAAACATCTGTGCCAGGAAAAGCATTTGACAGAGGAAATCTGGAGGTTTCTGAGCTGTATGGTATATTAGAAAGGTTGGAAGGGGCGCTGATTACAGAGTACGAGAGGCTCTGGAGGCAGAGAAGTGATCATTATCCCAGTCAAGAAATGACAAGAACCCATGACTGGAAGTTATAACAAAACTAATTCAGATTAGAAACAAGGCATGGATCTTTTTTTTCAGTATGGATAAATCATAGAATCATAGAATCACCAGGTTGGAAGAGACCCATCGGATCATCGAGTCCAACCATTCCTATCAAACACTAAACCATGTCCCTCAGCACCTCGTCTACTCGTGCCTACAACTCGTAGCTTGTTCCAATGATTAACCATTGGAACAAGCTACCAAGGAAAAGTTCATATTCACCAGATACGCCTTAGTTAGTCCAACATTTTGGACTTAATACAAGGATAATGGGGGAAAAAAAAAATGTTGGCCTGTGTTTTGGACTTTAAAATCTATGAATCAATGAAAATTGGCTTGGTTCCTTATGCAGTGTTTTGCCTCCAACTGAATCAGCAGCTATAGGCCCGTCTTGAGGCAAGAGATCAGCTATTTAAACTTTTCTGTACTCCGGTCCAAGACCACTGAAATCAGTAGGAGTCGTTAGTTTGTGTTGGTCTCTCAAATCACTATATTCCTTTGCGCCAGGTGTCTATGAAAAACAATACAGAGACTGAAAACTTGCTGTTCCTTCACCTGGGTCTTGCTAACACGCCTCGCTATTGCGTCCTGAAGCACTTTTTGAGCACAGGGAATTAGACACGACTGCCATTCATAACAGAGCGAGCCAGCTGCCAAGCTCCCTGCACCCTTCTGGAAATTTATGCTTCCTTCTGATTCAAAGCCACCGTATCTTGGATTGCGGTCGCATAAAGCACCAGTGCAATTACCTTTGTCAGGAAGCCACCCTTGTGGAACTATCCAAACACCTGTCTTGACAGATAGAGATATTATGGACTGGGACTTGCCAAGCTGTTGTTTTGAGATAAATGACAGAGTTATTTGCATTTCCATCTACGGGGCCTTTTTTTCTCTTCTTGTAGATTGTATTCTGTGAGAAACTGTGTCAAAGGCTTTACTGAAGTCCAAGAAGACTTAATCCTTGGACTTCAGTAAAGCCTTTGACACAGTTTCTCACAGAATACAATCTACAAGAAGAGAAAAAAAGGCCCCGTAGATGGAAATGCAAATAACTCTGTCATTTATCTCAAAACAACAGCTTGGCAAGTCCCAGTCCATAATATCTCTATCTGTCAAGACAGGTGTTTGGATAGTTCCACAAGGGTGGCTTCCTGACAAAGGTAATTGCACTGGTGCTTTATGCGACCGCAATCCAAGATACGGTGGCTTTGAATCAGAAGGAAGCATAAATTTCCAGAAGGGTGCAGGGAGCTTGGCAGCTGGCTCGCTCTGTTATGAATGGCAGTCGTGTCTAATTCCCTGTGCTCAAAAAGTGCTTCAGGACGCAATAGCGAGGCGTGTTAGCAAGACCCNACAGGACGAGAGGGAATGGCCTCAAGCTCCACCAGGGGAGGTTCAGGTTGGACATTAGGAAAAAATATTTCAGAGAAAGGGTCATTGGGCGCTGTCGGAGGCTGCCCAGGGAGGGGGTTGATTCACCTTCCCTGGAGGTGTTTAAGGGCAGGTGGACGAGGTGCTGAGGGACGTGGGTTAGAGATTGGTGGGAATGGTTGGACTTGATGATCCAGTGGGTCTCTTCCAACCCAGTGATTCTATGATTCTGTGATTCTGTGATTCTGTATTTGTAACCATCATTATGTTACTTTCCCCATTGCTTCTCCTTTTACAGATATCCCAAACTGGCTGCTAAGCACCGGGAATCAAACACTGCTGGGATCGACATCTTCTCCAAATTTTCTGCCTACATCAAAAATACCAAGCAGCAGGATAACGCAGGTGAGTAGGATCATTGCCAAAAATGCCAGGGAATTTGTGTGCTTATGAAGTGAATAATTTTGCCATTCTTCCAATATTTTATTGTAAGCTGTGTTCATATGACATCAGGTTCTACTGCTGATCAACTTGAGATGGTAACTCCAGTGGACTCAATCCATGACTCAGTCCAAGTTAATAGCTATAAATTGGAAAGGAGAAGATTTAGATGAAATATTAGGAAGAAATTCTTCATGCTGAGGGTGATGAGGCACTGGCCCAGGTTGCCCAGGGAAGCTGTGGCTGCCCCATCCCTGGAGGGGTTCAAGGCCAGGTTCATGGCAGGGATTGGAATTAGATGATCTTTAAGGTCCCTTCCAACCCAAACAGTTCTATGATTCTATTCTAATTTGGATGGATGCATATTTACATGCATCCTATGTTGGTTTTATAATGAAATTAATTTTCTTCTCCACACCGCTTTCCCCTCAGAGAGTCAAGGCTTCAGTAAGCCTAAGCCTAAGCTCCTGTTGCTCCATGAAAATTAATGGATTTACACTGCCACATCCCTTGAAATGATCTAGCAGATTATTTGCAGCCACTCAGTGATGTACAGATTCCCTTCTAGTTCTGATTTCACAGAGACCCAAGGCATTTCAGATACCACGGGCTTGTATCGTATTATTCAGAGAAGACTAGATTTTTTTCAGGTTCCAACTCTGCCACAGATTTCATCTGTTCAATTATATTTTCTTGCCTGAGGCTGACCCAGGAGATGAAAATGGGTAAACGATGATTTATGGCAGATAAGAATCTGCTCCATAATATTTTTACGTTGTTAACAGAAGGGAATTAATTACAGTCCTTTGTTTCTTCGGGATAAAAAAAAAAAAAAGTGATTTTTATTGTCTAATGCTAATGGGATGTTCAGTTAACCTCTGCAGGAAGTTGTAAAAATAAGATAAATTAAGAGTCAGGCTAGATAGATGTTTTAGTGAAAATAAAATATCTTGTCCATTTACAAGGAATTTTTATAGTCTGCTCCACAACAGTAAATCTTAAATCCAGCCTGCGTTCTAAACCAGCCACAGGTATGTGTTCACATGCATAATCCCAATGTGTCACCTCTCAGTGACTCGGCAATATGCAGATCCCTGGACTCACAAGGGCTGGCAGCTCTAGCTGGTAATTAATGGTTGTCCTAGAGATGTCTGGACAGAACCAGAGCTGGAACTCAAGGTCAGATATCTGCTACAGTGAGATAACAAAGATAATCCTACAAAGCGCTCCACATTTTTCCTAGCTACAGTGTGATTAATGGGAGCTTTCATAGAATCATAGAATGGTTAGAGTTGGAAGGGACCTTGAAGCCCATCCAGTCCCACCCCTGCCATGGGCAGGGACACCTCCCACTGGATCAGGAGCACATCCAACCTGGCCTTGAACCCCTCCAGGGATGGGGCAGCCACAGCTTCTCTGGGCAACCTGGGCCAGGGCGTCACCACCCTCAGCGTGAAGAATTCCTTCTAATGCCCAATCTAAATCTTCCCCTTTCCAATTCAAAGCCATGAAATCTAAAGCCACATTGTTACAATATTTTCTAGTCTTTCCCTAGTCTTGCCTAACAAACAGTTGGCATAAGTACTTTTGAAAATAAAAGGAAAGATCTCGGCAGCTGAGCACAAGGTTACAGAGAGAGCAACAATCGTTCCCTGCAAACGGTCTCAATCCATTTTCTTGTGAGCTGATTCACACTCCTGCAATATCCAAACACGCTGCAGTCTCTAGGCATATGTATACTCGACTTTCCTCTTTGAAGTAGAGAAAAGTTTCTAGCTTAATTTTTTACAGCTGGAGTGCTGAAGTGCAAGGAGTGTAAGTACTACCCACATGTTCTTTCTGTCAGTGGAGCAAAGTACCTGAGGACCTCAGAGTCCTTGGGACTATCAGTGCAGTCAACCACACAACCTCATTGCTCTCTACAACTCCCTGAGGGGAGGTTGTGGAGAGGAGGGGGCTGTACTCTCCTCCCAGGTGACAGGGGACAGGACGAGAGGGAATGGCCTCAAGCTCCACCAGGGGAGGGTGAGGAAGAACATTAGGAAGAACATTTTCACAGAAAGGGTCATTGGGCAGTGTCAGAGGCTGCCCAGGGAGGGGGTTGAGTCACCTTCCCTGGAGGGGTTTAAGGTGTGAGTGGACAAGGTGCTGAGGGACATGGGTTAGTGATTGATGGGAACGGTTGGACTCGATGATCCGGTGGGTCTCTTCAAACCTGGTGATTCTATGATTCTGTGATTCTAAGATAAAGCCCCAAACATCAGGTTGTTTACATTCTGTTCTCTTAATTAGGGAGGCAGGGAGGTGATTTTGTGAAAATGTCTCTAGCTGTGAGGAGAGTGGGTTAGGTGACGTGATATGGTATGTGGTCATTCTTCATAGCATAGTGGTGTAGCAGAGATCATGAGGTCTACAGAACATGAGCTCTCTCTATAGCCTGTGGCTATAATGTCTTTGCAGAGAAGTGGTGTCAAGTGGTTGGAATAATTAATGAGATTTATGCAGTATGAGGATACTGGATGTAAGAACTCATGAGAACCTACTGCACAACAAAGATAAACCTAAGATGATGTTCCTCACAGAACGGTTCACAGCCAGGGTCATGCAACAATCTCAGACTTCAGCTGATGCCATCACTTGACTGTGTGATAGAATTACAGAATCATAGAATGGGCTGGGTTGGAAGGGACCTTAAAGATCATCCTCTCCCCCTCCCATAGGCAGGGACACCTCCCACTGGATCAGGGGCTCCAAGCCCCATCCAACCTGGCCTTGAACCCCTCCAGGGATGGGGGAGTGACAGCTTCTCTGGACAACCTGGGCCAGAGCCTCCCCACCCTCAGCATGAAGAATTTTTTCCTAATGTCTGGTCTAACACTTCCCCCTTCCAATTTACAGCCACTAAATTAAAGCCATGTTGTTGCAATATTTCCCATGCTAAGAGAGGTGGTGGGAAGACACAGATAATAGTCTTTAGCCTTTAAGTAGCTTCTTATTTTTCTTTTCTGATAGCTGAANCCAGGTGGCCAAGAAGGCCAATGGCATCTTGGCTTGGATCAGAAACGGTGTGACCAGCAGGGCCAGGGAGGTTCTTCTCCCTCTGTACTCGGCACTGGTGAGACCGCTCCTCGAATCCTGGGGTCAGTTGTGGGCCCCTCAGCACAAGAAGGATGTTGAGGCTCTGATCCAGTGGGTTTCTTCCAGCCTGGTTGTTCTATGATTCTATGATTCATTTAGTGTCTGTCTGAATCTTGCATGTAAATGAATAGACACAATGATACAAACGTCTGCTTGTTTCTAAGATTGTGATACCCTCTGCTGGCAAATATGTGAACATATAAAACAAGCTGCTTTACAATCAGGGCTGAGACATCCCCTCAACCAAACAGGTTTCCTTCCATCAAGGCAGGTCCCTCTTACAAATGCGGCATCATCAAAGGAGAAATGTTTCATTGTAACCCATGGGTTTTGACAAAGTTTTAATGGAAAAAATAATGTTTTTTCTGGACGAGTTAAAATTACTTTGAAGTAAAACGCTTTAATATTACAGAGGAAAATACTATTTTTTTTTTCTGGATTCGTGCAGGACTTCATTAACCACACACTGTTATGTTTTATGCCTGGCACAGAAGCAGGTGATAACCTCCTTCTGCAAGTCTGTGTGGCAATATGTTATTGATCATCATTCGTTCACTTACCAAAGGTATTTGGCAGCTAAACTGCCCTGATTTAACAGTTCCCTGAATTTCTGATTCTTTCTTTCCATCTTTGTTTTCCTAACTTTTCCTGTCTTATAATATAAAAACACTGAACGGTTTGGAACGGGCTAGCGAGGGCTGTAAGCCCAGAAGCAAGCATGCTTATGCCATATCAAAGTCCCACCACTTTCAAGCTTCTTGAAAGGGAAGGAATTGGTTCCAGATTCTCAGGATGTGGCAAGCTGTGTTTAAAGAAAGTGCACGCATTTATTTTTTCAAGTCAGTTCAATTACAGTGGGCTTGATTCCTTCCACCCCCTGTGTCACTTGATAATTTTATAACAGGCCCCTCCGAAGGAGTCATCTCCTCATTGTGGGATTAGACCAGGGCCTCGCTTCGAGCACAGAAGCGAGTTTTTCGGTGCTCTGGCTGTTGTCACTAGATTTCAGTGCTTGTATTGACATGGCGAGTGCTCATTCACGCAAGATTTGTCCTTGGAAGATATGGGTGGCATTAGCCTTACAAATTATTTCCTGGGTGCTCTTACTCAAGTTTTCATGGTCAATTTGAGAGGTTTTGGTTGCTCGGTGTTGGTTTGGTATCTAGAAGGAGATCTCATCTGAGCACAGGAAAGTGAATCAAGATCCTGCGAGAGGGAAGGGCTGGTCCCATGGGCCATGGTCCCCAAGCTTCACAGCGCTCCAGGATTCCTAGGATAACGTCAAGGAGATGAAGGCATCTCCTGAATGAAGCCTGGTGATATACTTAGCACTGGTGAGATCACTCCTTGAATCCTGGGGTCAGTTCTGGGCCCCTCACCGCAAGAACCACCTGGTTCTTCTATGATTCTACACGTACACAGCACATGAAGAATTTTCCACCTCACACACTCAACCGAAGTGTGATGCAGCTACTGAAAGAGGTGAGCAGCGTTTAATCACATGTAAGTTAATGATTTAAATGCGCTTTTATTTTTGGCCTCTTGATGTAAATCCAAACCAGACAAGCGGAGTCCTCTGGTCAGACGGCTGGAAATTCCTCTGTGTGAAATCATGCTGGTGGTCTCCCAGCTCAGCGCCTTCTGAAGAGCCACGCAGTGAAATCTCCTTCCGCACCACTAATGAATGCGCCCACCCACGCTGGAGCTGGTGCCCCCTAAGAACTCAATTCAAGAACAACTTTTTAAACTCATAAACGAAATCAAAGGGCTCATTCTACGAGCCAAAGAACTTACAGTTTTGGGTGGGACGGTTAATGGGTTGTTACTCTAGGTTGCTCCCTTAATTTGCAATATACAGTCCCACAAGGAAAAACAAGAAGCAGGATACTGAATGTGCACACAGCATTCCAACAAATCCTCCTTCAATCCTCCTTTATCCTCCTCCAATGAACACATAAATTGTTGCTACCCTGATTACTGCACAGAGTTTGAGGATTTACTCAGCATCAGCTAAAGGAACCAGAGTAATCATAGAATCACCAGGTTGGAAGAGACCCACCAGATCATCAAGTCCAACCATTCCTATCAAACACTAAACCATGTCCCTCAGCACCTTATCCACCCGTCCCTTAAACACCTCCAGGGAAGGTGCCTCAAGCCCCTCCCTGGGCGGCC
Source organism: Piaya cayana (assembly GCA_013389865.1). Taxonomy (NCBI): domain Eukaryota; kingdom Metazoa; phylum Chordata; class Aves; order Cuculiformes; family Coccyzidae; genus Piaya; species Piaya cayana. The sequence goes on along the minus strand of WAAB01021493.1, from coordinate 10,984 downwards.
TCTGCCACTACCCAATGACCCTTTCTTTGAAAAATTTTTTCCTAGTGTCCAGCCTGAACTTCCCCTGGCGGAGCTTGAGGCCATTCCCTCTCATCCTGTCCCCTGTCACTTGGGAGAAGAGCCCAGCTCCCTCCTCTCCACAACCTCCTCTCAGGTAGTTGTAGAGAGCAATGAGGTCTCCATTCAGTCTCCTCTTCTCCAGGATAAACACCCCCAGCTCTCTCAGCCATTCCTCATAAGACCTGTTCTCCAGTCCCTTCACCAGCCTAGTCGTTCTTCTCTGGACTTGCTCCAGAGCCTCAACATCCTTCTTGTGCTGAGGGGCCCAGAACTGAACACAGTCATCCTGACACACGTGGTCTGGTCCAGTCTGTAGCAGCTGGTTGGTGCAGGAAAGCAAAACATCTGTCCCCAGAGCATCTTCGTGCTTGGTGGAGAAGAGCTGGATGTCACCTCTCTTTGCTCCTTCCAGCCTGGCTTCTCACATCCAGCGGGGATCAGATTATAGAATCATAGAATCACCAGGTTAGAAGAGACCCACTGGATCATCGAGTCCAACCATTCCTATCAAACACTAACCCATGGCCCTCAGGAGACATTATAGCAGTAAAAGTGACATAGCTTCTCCTGGGTCTGATCCTTCTGGCTTATTCTGTGCCTGAAGGCTTCATCCTCTGCTCAGCAAAGTTCCTGGCAGGATTCCTCTTGATTTTAACATAACAGTTTGGATGCCCTTTGGACGTCTCGTGAAGGGGATCTTGGACCAGGTTCTAGTTCAGGACCAGCATTAATGCTTTATGCTTTTTACATAGATTTTCAAAGTGCCATATAAATATATAGGATACATACATACATGTGTGTGGGCGATGTCTGTGTATCAACTTGCTGTTAAATTTTTCCCTTTTCCCCCTTCAGTTACAGAATTTCTTTTAAACCACAGAACCCCACACCTGCCCAAGCACCAGCATGAGCCACAGTTTGTTCTCGGCTGCGACAATATTAAGTTTTCTTTGTCATGCAACCAAGAAGGACCAGAAATAGCTTTTTAAAACTGTTTTAGAGAAAAGGACTCGCTTTGCGATGGAACACATCAGGATGACAGATACTTAACTTTGGCATTTTGAAGCACAAAAAAAAAGCTATTTCAGAACATTTTAAACAAGTTTTTATGGCTCCCTCTGAGCTGAGCGCTGTTGGGCTCACAGTAGCTGAAGTGCCTGGCAGCTTTACAAAACCAGCCCTAATATAAAAAATACCCAGTCTTTAAAACATATGTAAAATAGCTTTTCTGCAACATTTGTGGCACATAAAGTACGAAATACATGTTGGTGAGTGTGATATAAAGCTTTTATTGCCGTTCATTTGGGATGACCCATATAACTCACTCGTGATATGTTAATAAAACTGCTCTCCACTCTGTCTCTTTATAAAAACACACATATAAAGACCACTAAAGCAGTGGTGATAGCTCTGTGCTGGCTTCTTAAGTAGTGCCACAAGCTGCGTTTATCATCTGTTCTGAATTTCTTTATCTGTTTTCTGCCCGATAATTAAAGGCCGCTTCGAAAAAGGCTCAGAAACAGCAGTTTGCAAAATGAATTTGCTTGAGAAATAACTTTTTGAAAACTTCTCAAACTCACGCTGGCTGGAGGCCCAGAGCCATCAATATTCTGTCCGGTACCGGTGGCAGTTTTAAGGACCAATATCTTTTGACCTGTCAGAAGTAAGAACTGAAATTTTATGCTGTTGGAAGGAAGAGGTTTTCAGTTTTCTAAAATAATAACAAACCATCATCTGAACCTTGGAAATGCCTATGTTACTAGGGATTTTTTTCTGAACTTTCTTATAATTTAGTTGCTTTCCTTCTTCTAAGACCTTGCTAGTTAAGACTGCAAGCTTGCCAAGCAGGGGACTTGATGTGCCTGATTCACATTCTACTATGCAGCCATTCTGGGAAGAATAAATGTTTATAGGTGACAAGGGGACAGGATGAGAGGGAATGGCCTCAAGCTCCGCCAGGGGAGGTTCAGGCAGGACATTAGGAGAAAAATTTTCACAGAAAGGGTCATTGGGCAGTGTCAGAGGCTGCCCAGGGAGAGGGTTGATTCACCTTCCCTGGAGGGGTTTAAGGGATGGGTGGACGAGGTGCTGAGGGTTTAGTGTTTGATAGGAATGGTTGGACTCAATGATCCGGTGGGTCTCTCCCAACCTGGTTATTCTGGTTTTTCTGTGATTCTAATTAATGTAAAAGCAGGTAGTTTTCTCACATAATTGCGCTGAAGTAACCTTGAAATCATAGCACACCATAAGTGGGAGAGAAAAATAATAAAAGTCTAAGAATTTATAGAAGCTCAAGACAGATAATATGCAAACACCCCCAACACCAGTTGACAATATTTATTGCAGTCAACGACAGGATGAGAGGGAATGGCCTCAAGCTCTGCCAGGGGAGGTTCAGGCTCGACATAAGGAAAAAATTCTTCACAGAAAGGGTTGTTAGGGATTGGAACAGGCTGCCCAGGGAGGTGGTTGATTCACCTTCCCTGGAGGGGTTTAAGGCATGGGTGGACGAGGTACTGAGGGACATGGGTTTGAGATTGGTAGGAATGGTTGGACTTGATGATCCGGTGAGTCTCTTCCAACCTGGTGATTCTATGATTCTATGAAAGAGGTTGATGAGCTTCCCAGATTAAGGCACGTTCTTAAGCCGTTGCTGAATCAGGACCTATATGCACAGGCAAGGCCCAGACTATAATGCTTGCAATGGAAACAGGAGTTGGCACATGCTCTTCTTTAAGAGGGAATTATTTCCCCTGTGTGTTTGAATATTCCTCCAAGTGCTGCTGGCCCTACTGGGAGGCTTTGTTCTGTTTCCCAGCTGAGCTCCCATGCTCGCACACAGGAGCAGTAGCACAGCTGGAAGTGGATTAGAGCAAGCTGGCGGCAGCGGTCCTGGGAGGAATTAAGCGCCTCGCTGCTGGAATGGGAGGCCTAAATCACATTATTATTTAGAATTGAGTTTTAACTTCATTGCTCTATGGTTTCGCACTGGTGGGTAACTTCCCTCCCTGCGCTATACTTAGTGCGTCTTAAATATGTGTCTCACAGCAAGGACTTAGATGAAGTTATGGCCTCGCTCAGTGAAGCGTCTGAATCTCAGACGAGCAAAAGGTCCAGACTTAAGCACCCAACTGATCTTATTGTCCCGGGAGGATTGCTCACGGGCTTATATTTAGCAATCGTTAGAGCAAGCTATCACATGATAGAGAGCCCAGTGACTGGCTCCTGGAAGTCAGTTTGCAAATCTTGGTGACTTCAAAGGGAGAAGAATTGGCTCAGAATTTGTTTTTCCGAAAACAGATTTTTTTTTTGTTTGTTTTATGCATGCAAATGTTCTTCATGAAATAACAAGGAAGAGAAGAAAGAGACATAGCTGAAAATCAGTGTTCCTAATTTTCTTTATTAGATCAGGTCTTAAATAGTTGACCTTTAGCTTGAAAACAGTGCTGGGAATAAGATGACTAAATTGAAATTGGAGACAGAATTCTTTTCTAAACACCCTGATTCTTCTGACTGCAGGAAAAAAAAAGGAGAATTTCACAGAGTCTGAGGCTAGGAAGAACTCTGGGTTATTTGCTATGATCTTCTGCAAATCGCATCGCAATCAGCATTGCCCGTTGAACAAATGTTATTATTTCAGCCTTTAGAGTATAAGTTATTTTGCATCAGAGCAGAAAACAGGAGAAAAACGAAGGGTCTTCAACGCACAGCGGTCCTCTAAGTAGGAGGGAGAGGGGGTGGAATTTTCTGGATGATAGATGCCCAGCTGATGGCAATAGCTGGTCCATATTCTGCACTGCAGTGGGATGTGAATCATGGGGATCGAGCAGTCAAAGATCAAAAACGTATTCCTGGATCTTAACCTGGAATCAAGATGATCATAAGAGAAGAAGAGGAGGCTGAGAGGAGACCTCATTGCTCTCTATAACTACCTGAGGGGAGATTGTGGAGAGGAGGGAGCTGGGCTCTTCTCCCAANTAGTCTCGTTACAAGCACCCAAGAAGTAAGTCCACTATCCCTCCTTATTTCTTCCGTAAACTCTTCATTGCTCTGGCAATGTGGAAAGTGAATTTATCCAACTTGTAACCATTTTCTTTTTCACAATTTTCTCTACGAGACTGAAAAGCTCCCTCTTACTTCCCAGATGTTTTGTCCACGAGTGAGCATCTGTGCATGTTGGTCTCTCAGCTTTTTCCCTCTGATAAGCTGCACAAATAAACTCTTCAAACCCATCACTTTAAGGCTTATTTCCAGCCCTTGAGAACCATCTTGTTGCTCTTTGGCCTCTTATTCCAATTTTCAAAGCCTTTTTTAACTGGGGGCGCCAGAACTGGGTAAAAATGTTTTTAATACTTGTTGCGACAGTACAGTTGCAACAGAGGGAATATGACCTTTGTATTAATACTTCAAAACTTTTCATACCTCCAGATATAATTATAAGTCCTTTTGCTTCTGCTCCTTTCAGAGAAGCTAAGTTGAGGCATAATCACAATGATGTCTAAGTTGTTTCACGATGCTTGAAACTCTCAACAGCAAAGTAACAATAGAAAACAATGAAGATGTGAGTCACTTGTAAATCTCATTGTCTCATGGGTTTGTTTGTATCTCAGCAGCGATTTTTGCACACAAATGGCAGAAAATACTGGAAGTATTAAAATAAAACAGTTTGAGACTGAGCTTTTCGAAGGGGACGGGGGGATTTGGGAAGTGAATAAGCTTTAAAACTTCATCCTTGGCTAAACATTTCTGGTTTTCGCTCTCGTGTGCATTCCTGCTGCTGAAGTTAAATAACGTAATTGAAATTGTTGAACTGCAGCTGGGAATATCCTGGTGTAAACAAAAACAAACTTAATTCCTCTGTGTGACTGGGATTGAAAGAAATTTGTACTGAAAATTCAAGCAGCAACAGCCTGTAGAGGAACAATCTTCCCTTAAATATTAAAACACAAGGGGTCCCCACAGCACTGTCACTAAAGCCAAGCTGCTCTCTCTACCAGATGCTAACTTAACTCTTATTTTAATGCAGAAACATAGAACAACCATAGAAACATAGAACAACTAGGTTGGAAGAGACCCATCGGATCATTGAGTCCAACATGTCATTAATTTTCTTTTGTTAGTCCCAGAATCGTTACTAGTAAACCAAAATTTTACACTCTGAGCAAACACACAGCATCTTAAAAAATCGAGATACAGGAGCGACAGTCTCATACTATGAATATGCGGTTTGATGATCTCCAGAGTGTGACGGTTTTTGAGTTTTGGCAATGCAAATCAGCTGCCGCTTGTCTGCAGTGGGTTTAGGGACACCTGCGCAAGACCAGCATCACAGAGGTCAGGATTATGCCCCTGGGGATGATGCTCTAGAAATGATGCTCGTCGCTTACGTGCTGCCGCAGAGCTACAATGATTTGTAAAATGCAAGTTAGGTGCCGTCCTTCCCGGAGCACTTGTGGGCCAGTAGTTATCTGTTCACTTGCTTCCTGCCCTCGGGGTCACTTGGACTCCCTAGGGACATGGAAATGAACCCTTCTCTTGGTGTCATTTGAACATCTGGGTTTTCTTCTTAAAAACAGGCACTTGAAGGTGCTCCAACCGCATTCTTCATGAATGTTGCATGTCTTACATTCATTTCTTGCCTCTACTGTAAAACCAAATTAGAAAGGGAAGCAAGAAACTTGAGTTTTTCATCTAAAACTAGAAAGAAGTCAAAACAAATTTCCTAGATGCTTGAAAATTAAACACGTTATCAATTCACCTGTTTCACTGGGTTTAATTTGGAAGCAGGACAGATGGTAGCATAGAAGTAGAATATTGCCTCATTTTCTTTGTTATATTTACTGTTTATTCCCCTCAGCCAGAAAGAAATGTCCGTGACTGGTTCACTGCTGCTTTTACCAATGTAAAATTTGTGTCTGAAGAGTGCTGATAACCTCATTTTGTATACAGGGAATTGGAAGGCAAAGACTTTAAATCCTTTAAGTGTAGAATTATTGTAGAAATTTACAATGTCTTGTAGAAAAGCTTGGGAAGAAGAGACTCAGGTCTTCTAAACGCAGGTAACCACTTAGGCCTTGGATCATCATGCTCTGGCTTAGAAAAGGGTATCTGGGGGGTCTCAGTCTTTCTAAGACATAAATTCTGTGGAGTTTCTGAGACACGTCTGTTAAAATAGCCCAGATTTTGGGATGACACTCGAATTGATCATTCCACATCATCTGTTCAATGTCTTCATCAATGACCTGGATGAAGGCATTGAGTGCACCCTTAGTAAGTTTGCAGATGACACTAAGCTGGGTGGAAGTGTCGATCTGCTGGAGGGTAGGGAGGCCCTGCAAAGGGATCTGAACAGACTGGACCGCTGGGCAGAGTCCAATGGGATGAGGTTTAACACAGCCAAATGCCGAGTCCTGCA